>WNLO01000159.1:0-54357 GCA_021398005.1 Sporothrix luriei | reverse complement strand
CGTAGGCTACTATGCTCCGGAGTACTGCCGTGTAAATCGTACGGGCCCACGGGAGCGTACAGCCCTACGTCTTGCCGGTGAGTCTCGTGAAATCGTGAGTAAATTGTATTTTTTTTTTTTTGTTTTTTAAAAAAAATTAAATACTATCAAGTATAAAATAGAAACAGTTTATTTATTTATTTATTTTTTTAAAAAAAAAACTGGCTTTTGCTTCGTCTTCATAACATGTATGTGGGTAAATTTGTCAAAGAACTCGCATTCTTAAATATGAACGTGAAAACGAAACTTCAATCATACACAAGTAAGGGTAAACCACCAAACCCTGCGCCGCTGTCTGATAAATGCAATCGCCACGCTGGAAAATCGTACAGGAAGTACTACAACAACGTATCCCACACTGTGACACCCCCCCCTTTACTCCCCTACTCCCCACGCGACCGCCGGTTAAACTCCTCGACGGCCACGGCCACCATCCGGTACAAAAACGCGCGCCCACTCTCCTCGGCCATGGGGATAAACGGCCCGTTCATGTTGCCGCGCAGCGTGATGCTGAGGCCCGTGCGCTCCTTGGCGATGCCCTGGATGTCGCGCAGCGGCGCGTCCCACTTGGTGGTGAGCTGGCGCGAGCGGATGAGCAGGATGCGCGCGTACGTCACCATGGCCACCATGTCCTCGAGGGGCAGCTCGAGGTGGCCGATGTAGACCTCGTCAAAGTACTTGCCGTCGTCGACCTGCTTGAGCCAGAACTGGCCGAGCGCCTCGCGCTGGCTGTAGGGGCGCACGATGCCGTCGGCCGGCACGAAGCGCGTCAGCCGCACGCGGTCAAGCTCGGACCCGTCAAAGACGGTCGTCGTGTTGCGGATGCCCTCGGACACGTTGCTGGCGAGGTCGAGCACGCCGATCACGGGCTTCGTGGCCACGCCAATCACGCCCTTGCCGATGCCCTTGAAGAAGCCCAGCGCGCCCTCCTGCTCGGCGCCCTCCAGCGGCTTGCGCGCCAGCCCGCCGACGCCCGACGCCACCGACGTAAACAGCGAGTTGGCGCCCGCCGTGACGCCGTAGAGCGCGTGCTTGGGCCGGTTGCGCGCCCGCGTGATCCGCCGCCGGTCCTGGAACTGCTTGTCGAGCGTGGCCGCCGCCAGGCCCTTGGACATGGCGCCCGTGAACTTGGACACCGAGTCGCTGAAGCCGTACACCGACTTCTTCATAAACGACGTGGCGCCGCGCGCGAGGCCGATGCCCAGGTCCTCCGGCCGGTCTGACATGATCAGGCCCTGGTACGGCTCGTAGAAGATGTCCGTGATGCCCGACGAGATGTTGTTGAACAGGCCCACCGGGTTGCCCAAAAAGTCGGCCGAGCCCAGGATCTTGTGGATCTGGTACAGCGCCTCCTGGCTGTAGTGGTTGGACACGTTCTGCGTCAGCACGGGGATCGACACGCGCACGTTCTCGAGCAGCAGCGCGTTGAGCCGCAGGGGCGCGTCGTTGACGTTGCCGATGGCCATGGTGATGATGTTGAAGAAGAACATGAGCGGGTTGCGCGACGACGTCTTGTCCTGCACGTTGACGCGCTCCGTCCGCACAAACGAAATGTCCAGCTGCATCGGCTGGATGTTGAGCATCTCAAAATACATGTCGCGGCCCGCCTGCTGCGCCTTGGGCTCCGGGATGCCCAGGCTGTCGTCGCAGAGCTGCCCGTCGACGTCGTCCTCCGCTGTCGCCGCGCCCGACGACGACGCGCCGGGCGCCTTGGAAAAGTCCAGCACGGCAAAGACAAAGTCCTCGTCGAGGTCCAGCGTCATCTCCTGCAGCAGAATCGTCGCGTACTTGATGTACTCGACGCCGTACGAGTCGTCCTTGACGCGCGTCACCATGACGTGCAGCGACGGGTGCGCGTCGATCTCCTGCGCGCGCTTGGGCACCACGCTGGGGTACAGGATCATCGGGAAGATGCCGCCGTAGAGCTGGTTGTCGATCTGGATCCACTTGATGGCCATGCTCACCGTCTGGTACTGCACCGAGTCTGTGTACCGCAGCTGCACCTCGCGCAGCGTAATGTACGCCAGCTCCTTGAGGTGCGCGTTGATGAGCGACACGCCGATGCCGGCCAGCCGCAGCTGCGCCCGGAACGTGACGCCCTGGTCCTGCTCCTTGGCCTCGAAACTCGTCCGGCTGCGGTCGCCGTCGCCGCTCGTCGTGCCGCCTGTATTGCTCCGCGCCAGGCTATTGGACGACGACGCGCCGTGGCTGCGCTGGCGGTACAGGCTCTTGGACTGCTTAAAGTTGGACAGCAGCATCGTCTGCGTCGGCCCGTCGGCCGTCACGTTGATGTCGATGATCTTGGCCTGGCCGCTGACCGCCACAAACTTCATAGGCAGCTGGTTGCCAATCTCGGCCAGCTTGACGTGCCGCTCCTTGCCAAAGGCGTTGAGGACAATCTCGCGCGCCTTGGCCGCCGGGAAGTCCCAGGCGTAGGGCATGATGCTGCGCGGCGGCAGGCGGTACCGGATGGGCCGCCAGCCCGACAGGTCCTCGGCGCCGTCCTCGTCGACGTTGGGGTTGGCCTGGTAGAACGTGAACTCGGTGTCGCTCTCGTTGCGCATCGAGAACGGCCAGTTGCGCGTCTCCATGCTGAGGGTCAGGAAGATCGTCGCGCCCTCCATGAGAATCTCGGTGCGCACCAGCTTCTGGCGCTGGCCCGGCTTGGCGAGCTTGATGTAGGCCGTGCCGAGGTCCGAGATGTTGAACGGCGACGACCACTGGCTGTTGACGTCGGGGTACGAGAGGCAGAGCTGCTTGACCGCGCTCTTCTGGAGGAAGTGCAGCGGCTGCAGCGCGCCCGCCTGGATGGGCAGCACGTTGGACGAGCTGGGCTCGCGGATGTGGATGGTCTCGTCGAGGTTGTTTTTGATGACAAACCGCGGCGACAGCGTGACCACCTTGGTCATCTTGTACTTGCCCTCGCCGGGCTCGACGTTGATGCCGATGTGGATCTCCGTGCCGCGCGTCCGCGCCGACTGCAGCACCACCTCGGCCGAGCTGCCGATGGCGTCGAAGCTCTGCGGCTTGCTCCACTCCGAGTCGCCGACGCGAAGCAGCGCGCGGTTGCGGTTGTCTTCGGTCGCATACGAGAACATGAACGGCAGCGCGCGTGCGTGGTCGTTGCTCCCGCGCGGCGGCTCGATGAGCATCTGGCCCGCGGCGGACCGCGCCTGCTGCATGAAGCTCTTGGACCGCACGTCCACCTCGAGGGCCGTCTTGTTGAGGATCACGTAGGGGCTGTAGACGGTGACCTTGAACGCGCCGCCGGCGTCCGGTATGCGGTAGTAGTGCAGGCAGAGGTTCAGGGTCAGGCCCGCGTCGTCTTTGCAGACGAGCGTTTTCTCTCTGTGGAAGTCCTCCGCGTTGCCCGAGTTGATGATGGCAAACTCGCTGGGCTTGAACACGGTGTCCTGCATGTCGACGCTCAGGAGGAGCAGGTGCGACAGCTCCGTGACGTGCACGGGGCTGACGCCGCCCTTGCGCAGAAAGTTGGTCCAGTCGCGCTTGGTGTTCTTGTCGTAGATGCGGTACTTGAAGTCGTAGGGCAGCAGGTTCTCGAGGACGACGGGCGCCGACAGCTTGATGCGCATGTACGGGTAGTTCTGGACGAGCGGGTTGCCGCGGTCGAAGTTGGCGTTGACCTGGAAGAAGAAGGAGTCGCCGCTCTCGCCCTTGCAGACCATCGTGCGCGTCGGCCGCTTGAGCAGGTCGCGCCACCAGAGCGTGTCCGTCGACCAGTCGAAGCCAAAGCCCGAGTCGGGCCGCACGACCAGGCTCTTGAGGTAGACGGCGCCGACGGGGGCGGGGCGCGCCTCGCCGGGTGCGATCTTTTCAATCTTGAGGAGGTGGCCTTCGCGCGCGTCGTAGACGCCGATTTCGACGGGCAGCTGCGTCTCGTTCTCGACCACGAGCGGGCTGCGGAACGTCACGTACTTGACATTGTCTTCGCCCAGCTTGACGTCCACGAGCAGGCGGTGCAGGACCTGGTTGCTCTTGGGGCGCAGGCCGAAGATAAACTGGCCCTCGCGGTTGAGGCGGATGCTCTTCACGGGGTCAAAGCCGGAGCTCTCCAGCAGCACCTGCACATTCTGCGCCTGCGACTCGACGATGAGGTTCTCGCGCATCTTCTCCCACTGCTCGAAGCTCCAGGGCGACTCGTCGCCGTCGTCGAGGCGCACCGTAATGTCTTCGTTGGACAGGGTGCTCCGCGAGCTGACGACGATGCCGAACCCGGTGTAGTTGCGAATGCGGTACGGCGCCTCGGTGCCGCGGGCCTTGCCCAGAACGTCCTGCGGTGTCTGCATCAGAAAGGCGGCCGACTTGGACGCGAGGGCAATCGACGACGACGTGATGGTGATGTCAAAGGTCTTCTGGGAGGCGACGTCAAAGGAGAAGACACCGGTGTCCTTCTCGCGGCCGACGCCAATCGACACCTCCCACGGCTCGACCAGCGGCTCCCAGGCCGACTTGGCAAAGTTGTAGACGTTTGTGTAGAGGCCAATCATGGTGTCGGCCCGTAGGTTCGTCGACCAGTCCTCGGCCACTACAGTGAATTTCTTGATGCTGAGGTCAAGGATCGGCAGCTCGTGGAGGTCGCCAATCAGCACGACGCGGACGCCGTCAATGGTGGCGTGGAGCGCCTCGTGCCGGACCACGGCGTCGTCTGGGCTCTCCGCCCCGCCGTCGTGCTGCCCGGACACAGACTTGCGCCGGTCCTTGGGCTGCTGCAGAGCGACGCCGCCACTGAAGGCCCGGCTCCGTCGCGAGATTTCGGTAATGGCAGCGCGTGTTGAGGATGCCGTGCCTGCGGCGGCGGCGGTCGACGGGCCACGACCGCTGGCTGTGCGCTGCTTGATGCCATCTTGGCGCAATTTCCTGGCCTTTTGCTCGGCGGCCGTTGGCTTGTTCTTCTTGGCGTCGTCGTTACCAGAGAGCTCGGAGGCCCTGCTGATGATTTGCAGGACAAGCAGGATGTCGCGCAGCGACAGGCGGAGCACGAGGGGCTCAATGTCGATGCTGAGGTTGGTCAGGTCGGGCTTGGAGCTGTCCAAAGAGAGCAGAACGGAAAAGTCATCAATGATGCGGAGACGCGAGTCCTCGAAGCGGTCCATGCGGCACAGGAACATGCCCACTTCCGACACTTGGAAGGTCAGGGCATGCTGCTGAGACAAGAGGACCTGCTTTGTGCCCAGAACAATGGCCTCGGACGAGGTGCTCAGCGGGTTGGCGATGAGGATGACCTGGGCATCCACAACATTAACGCGGAAGGCCACGGTTGTCTTTTGCACGGGCGCCGATTTCGGTTCTTCCGGTTCGTCTGGTTCTTGGTCTTCGGGCAGACCTTGCTCGCCAGCTGCGGGGTTCCCACTGCTCAACCGGGACGGACCGGACGGCCGCAGCTGTGACCGGCTGCCCTCAGTTCTCGGCCGGCCCGTCTGGCCAGTAAATGTAACCCGCATGGAGTCTATGTCCGATTCCTCGGGCGTGTCTACCGGACTGGACAGCTCCTCAATGGCCGCCGCTGGGGGCTCTTCGACGCGCATGCCGGCGGAAATGAACTGCTGGATGGCAAAGATGTAGTCGAGCGCAAAGATGACGCGGGGGCTGTCGACGGCGACAATGGCAATGATGCTGCGCTCGTGGCCGCCGGTCATGGTGATGCTGGCCATGAACTGCTGCACCTTTTTGTTCGACGAGGTCATGATGCGGCGGTACTTGTTCGTCTCGCCCGGCCGGCTGTCGTGGATGGTAAACGAATCAATGACGAATTCGGCCTCGAGCGAGCCGTTGGCCTGCATCCTCAGCTTGAGTTTACTGTCGTCGAGCGAGAAGCGGGACAGGCTGGCGCTCTCCAAGTTGTCGACGGGGCGGTCCTCGGGCGCATTGATCAGCTCGAGGCCGATCGTCTGGATCTTGAAGACGAGGTCCAGCTTCGTCCACGTGTCTGCGTGCGATCCTAGTTCGGGGCCCAGGTCAATGATCTGTTTGTCGTTGGTATCACCGCCATCGCCGCCATCACCGCTAACTGTGCCGGGGGTCTGGGACGAGCGGGCCTGTTCTTGTGCCTGTGCGCGCTGTAGGTCACGGTCGGCGACTTCGCTTTCGAGTTCGTTTTCGACTTCTTCGTCCACTCGCTGCTGGTCGTCCTCGTCAGGCACAAAGGCTGCCGGCACCGCCTTGCTGATCTCCAAGAGGAACTGCAGCTGGTACTGCGTCAGGCGCAGGTTGAAATCGGTCATGTGGCCGACGACCTCGGTATCGGGCCGCTTCAGCGTGGGCTTGTGGTCCGCGTGGGTGACTTGGAACGCGACGTCGACATGGTCAATGAGCTCGAGCTCTTCGGACCGGTCGTCCGGGTAGTGCAGCAGGGACGTCAGGCGAATGTTGCGGATCCCTGCCGACATCTTCATGGCGACCTCGGCGTTCGCCGAGTCGTCGAGCGGCGCGAATTTGTTTTGTGCGTAGATCTCGCCCAGGTAGGCGGTCAGCAGGTCGCGCTTGGGCCGGCCAGGCAGGACAACGCGTGGGAAGACGACAATGGGCGTGTTGACGACCACGTCGAACTGGATGCGGTTGTTGCTCTGCTGCAGCTGCGTGGCCTGGTTCGCGGCGGCCTGGCGGGCGGCGTTGTAGATGGCCTGCATCTTGCCAAACTTGACCAAGAAGGCAATGATCTTGCGGAAGGGCTCCTCCAAGAAGTTGACCTTGATGGACCCGGCGCGCAGGAAGATGGACGAGTCGTAGCCGGGATACGTCTTGCTGTTCTTCACGTCAAACGTCTCGTAGCGGAAGTCGGCAAGGTCGTCGCCTTGGATCGTGATGAGCTGGCGAAGGGGCGAGTCCTCGGGCACGCCCAGGTTGACGTCGTCGCGTAGGCTGAGGTTGCCCAGCCGGGACGAAATGCGCATTGTGCCGTCGAGGAGGAAAACGCCGACGTCGGCGTGGTTGAACGCCAAGGTGGCCAGTCGGATGCCGTCGTTGTTGAGGATGAGCCGAATGCTCTTGAGGTCCACTTTGACGCGGATGGCACCACCACCTCCGCCGGCGCCAGCGTCTGCGCCAGCCTCCGTCTGCGATTCTGTTGGGGAGTCGGGCGTTTTGTCGCCGTCTCCTTCTGTCTCGCCGGCGGGGAGAAGTTGGCGGTTCGCATCGGCGTTGCTGACCGGGGAACCGTCGTTGGGGGCACCACCATTTGTAAAGGTGATGAGGACAAAGTCAAGCAACGTCAGCAGCGTCTTGCGGGTGACAATCAAGTTGATTGTGGAGATGGCGACGTTGACATTCGTCTCGATGCCCTCGTAGACGGGCATGAACTCGGGCGACTCCTTCTTGACGCGCACAAACTTGACGTGCACCAGGGCGCGCTGCTGCTCGCGGTCCTCGACATCGCCCGAGGATACGATGGACTTGAACTCGGCCGACGGGTCGGAGACAAAGTCGTCGACCGTCACGGATCCCAGGGACACCTCGGCGACCATGTCATACGGCCGCAAGTAGAAATCGAGGTCGAATCGGTGTGCCACGAGCTCCACGAGTAGGGCATCGGGCTTGACGCCGTCCGGGTCGCTTCGGTACAGCGAACCACGCAGTTCGTCGACCGCAAAGGTAAATTGAAACGTCTTTTGCTGCATGCGACGCTGCTCGGTAGCAGAGCCGCTGTCGGCGTCTTGGAAGCTTTCGTCGTCGTCGTCGTCGTTGTCGTCGTCGAGGACGATGGCTGTCTCTTCCGGGATGGTCAGCGACAGGAGCTGAGACGTAGGGCGCTGGCTGCTCCTTTTGTTCGATGCGCTGGACGCCGAGCTCGACAGACGGGGACGGCCCTTCTTGGCTGGCCTTGCGTCTTTTGTATCTTGGGCGCCGTCGGCGCCTGTGCCAGGCAGCGTAGCAGCCTCTTCCGGCTCCTCCTCGAACCGTGGAATGGCGACGTCGATGATGCGCATGAGGCTCTTGTATTTTGTGTCGGACACAGCCGCGTGGAGCATGGGCATGTGGCCCGACATCTTCACCCGCGTCAGATTGGGCGCCCTGGGCAGGATGGACACGGCAACGATAAAGTCGACGTTGATTTTCTCGACAACATGCATGCGCAGCTCCTCGTCCTTATCGGCCAGCTGTGCCTTCGTCTCTTCTATGGACGGGCCGATGAGGACTTGGGTGGACGTCAATTTCACGGTGAAGCGGTCGTACATGAGCGACTCGAGACGCTGGAAATCGGCCGCCGTGTAGGCGCCCTTCTGCTTGGACTGGACGTCTTTCATCGTATCTTTGTCGACCAACTCACTGCTGACGCTGATGTGACCGGCATCGAGGATGAGGCAGGTGGACTTGCGGGTGGTGATGCTCTGGGGGACGATGATGAGCGGGGCCTGGAGGTCCAGCTTGGCGTTGATCGTCTTGTGCTCTTCGAGGGCAAACTGCAGACCGGCACGCGTTTGCTCGCGCAGGCCTTCGACAGTCGCTCCGGCCGACTCCATCAGCGCCGTGATGGACTCCATGTGGCGCTCCGGGGGCTTGAAGAAGTGCCAGACGCCAATGACAAAGTTGGGGTTCCAGACGATCTCGAGCGGCTTGAGCTTGCCGCGCACGGCGATGTCGCCCTCGCCGTCCAGAGGGTTCTGCTCGAGCTGGAACCAGAAGAACGCCTGGTCGTCGTTGGTGTCGGCAGTCGTGTGCTCGAGCTCGCTGATGGACAAGCGCTTCTTCTTGCTGGTCGTCGCCACGGTACCGGGGGCGTCCTTGACACGGACAATCTCGGTGAACAGGCTCTCGGGTGTCGTTCCGTCGTTGACGCGGAGGCCGCCGAGGCTGAGGTCGAGCATCATGGAGTCGGGCCGCTGAATGGCTTTTGCGCGGAAGCCGTCAAAGTGCAGACTCAGCAAGTCGGTGATGGCGCTGCCGTGCGGATTCTGTTTGAGGGTGAAGCTGCCCGTACTCAGCGACGTCTCGATCTGCAGCTTGATGGAGTCCCGCGGCACGTCGACCTCGGCGGCCAGTGCGGTCTTCTCGTCCCAGTCGATGGCGTCGTAGAGTTCCTGACGCTGCTGCTCGGTCATCTGGGTGTTCTCGGACTCGTCGGCTGGCGGCTCGGCCGGCTTGGAGCCCCAGACCCATGCGACCCAGCCCTGCTGCTGCTGCGGTTTCTGCGCATCGGCTTTTGGCTTGAGGGCGGCTGCGTTCTCCTTTTTGAGCTGGCTGCGCGCCAACGAGCGCCAGAAGCGCAGGTCTTCGTATCCCAGCTTCCACTCCAGCTTGGTGATGGCGTCGGACTCGTCGGGCGTCAGCGTCTGGTTCTGCTTCTTCTTCTTGAAGAGCTCAATGTAGCGCCGGCGGTCGTCGCGGCGCTCGCGGAAGTAGTCCCAGGTCCAGCGACGGTTGCGCTCGTGGATTTTGCTGAGGACGGCGTCGCCGGCGAACTTCAGCCAGGCGCGCGGGTCGTCCTTTGGGCGGACGCCCTTGGGCTGGTACTTCTTGTACTCCTGGTGGCGGATAAAGTAGTGGAAGAGGTCGACCATCATCAGGGCATCGCGGTACTGCTGGTCGTCGAGAACGACGCCGATCTCGTCAAAGATGAGCTTGGCCTTGAACTTGGGCGCGTGTATGTCGCCCGTCTTGTCCATTTCGACCTTGGCCTGGCCGCTGACGGGTCGCAGGATAAACTGGTGGTCCTGGTGGCCCTGCGAGGCGATTGTCTTGGCCTTTTTCTCGTCGGCTTCGTCACCGTCGACGTCCTCTTCGCTAGTTGTGTCTTCTTTGTCTTCTTCGTTGGCGGCGTCAGCCTCTGCTTTGGCGATCATCGCCTTGAACCGTCGCAGGATCTCGTCGTGGGGCGCGTCGGCGGCGCCTTCGACGGGGGCCTCGCGGCCGGAGCCAAGGAGGGCTGTGTCGGTGTTCCAGTAGACGGCGAGCGCGCCGAGGGTGACGAGCTTGTGGGTCGACTTGAGGACGGCCTGGATAAAGGCCGGGCGCCAGCCGTCGTCGGTGCTGACGGCGCTGAACTCCTCGAGGGTGACGCCGAGGGCGAAGGGGTGGCCGGGCGCGGAAATGGAGTCTTCGTAGCGGATGTGGATGTTCTTGACGGAGATCTGCAGGTTGTCGACGATCTTGGTGACAAGGCTCTGCGTGAAGCTCTGGCTCTTCTGCTGCTCTTCCTGGCTCAGCCCCTCCTGGGACCGCTCCTTGAGCAGCTCGGCCGAGTCGAGCTTCTCCATCTTGAGGCGCTGCCTGCGGCGCTCCTCTTCCTCTTCGTCGTACGCGGCCTCCTCCTTAGGCGACGCCAGCAGAAAGACATCTTCGATATAGATCTTGACGGGCGCGCCGCTGAGGTTGGACCAGGGGATGGTGAGGGTCAGCTGGCCCAGGTGCCCCTCGACGACGTTGATGGGCAGTTTGAGCTGGTCGAGTGCTTCTCGGCGCAGCTCGAGGTCACGCAGCTTGACGTCGCCCGACCAGATGCCGACCTTGAGCTGGGTTGGGTCGAAGTTCTGGACGTACATGCCGAGGAAGCGGTTAAGCAACCCGGCGACGAGACCTTCCAGCATGGCGGCGGCGCTGGCGGGGGGTCAGACGGAGCCGTCGCGGAGGAGGTAGAAAAGAAGGGAAGATAGGAGGGAGGGAGGGGGGGAGGAAAGAAAGGAGAGCGAGAAGCGCGAGTTAGACACCGGATCGAATTGCGGGCGTCATTTGGCGGGATGCGAAGAGAGGAGAAAGGTTTCGGGATGGAGGATTGGACAGGATCGAGGGAGGGAGGAGTCGGGGGCCTTTGGTTTTGGCCACAGAAAATCGGATTATCGTGAGTATTGGGTCGATGTTGGGCCGCGTGTGTGTTTTGTGTTGCGTGTTGTGCGTTTTGCGTGTCGTTTAACGGAAGGAGCGACTAGGAACGTGTTGGGTTGCTTTGCTCAATGTTGGCGGCGTGTGGCGGCGTTGATGATGCCACTAACTGGTTCTTGAGAAAACAAACCTGGAAAGAGGGCCGCGCACCTTCTTCTGGTAACCCAGCGCCCAGTAAAGGGATGGGAAGTAGGAGCGCTGTGGTGGGGTCAAGTTGCCGAGGAGGGACTGTTCCCTGCTGTGGAATATTGACAGCTAGGAAGCACCATGCTGCGAGGTACCTGTTGTATGCAGATCACACCAGATTGGTACTTGCAAACGTATTACGTCACATCTGAGCTTTTCCAGGCAGGAACGAGAGCTGCAGATCACGGCAGGAACAAGCCATTGCACAAAGACGACGAGGAACAAAAGAGGAAGGAAGAAGAAAAAGTACAACAGTAGTCATCGCGGGATTACGCGAAGCCGAACATGGCCAATCGCTGAAGCCGGCGTCGAGACAAGTGCCAGGTTCCTTTCCATGACAGGACAGGGCCAACTGGCTGTCATTGGTCAGGACAGGACGGGGTAGCACGACGATGACGTTGACGACGAGCGAGCTCCGTGCGATACAAATAAAGAAGCTCCGGCGTCCAATTGGCATTTGGCGACGGCCGATACTTAAATTGATTTCTATTTATTTATGTATTTTGTTTGCTCAATTTGATTTATCGGCATTGGCATCTGACATTTCTTAGCATCTTGGCCGCTGAGCTTCCTCTAGCGAATCGTCTTCGTCTCACAGCCATGCTTCGATCTTCACGGTCATTCCTCGCCCCAGCGCGAGCTGGTGCAGCCCTCCGAAACAATGCCACAGCCACGGCCACGCCCATGGTCGTAGGCCGCACAGTGGCATGGGCGGTTGGTCGCGAGTCCGCGTCGCAGAGGCGCCCGACACACACAAAAGCATCACGTCGCGGGCATCCAATGGCATTCAAGGCGGCAACGGCGCCCTCGACACGCTTCCTCGTCGCGTACTCGACAGATTCAAAGGGACGACCGCCCGTAGAGCTCAAGATTGACCGCGAGCACGAGAAGAAGCTCGGCCAGGAGAAGCTCGAGGCGCGCCCTGGCGAGGTGACGGTCGAGTCGTCGCGGCGGCACTTCCGCGAGCCGTACGAAAACCGGCCCTTGGATGACCAGCCGCCGGTTGTGGACAGCTTGAAAGCCGATGCAGTACGTGGCCTTCTGGTGGAGACTCAGGGGGGCAGCCGTTGAGGTGACTAATACTAATACGTGCAGAACTCCATCAAAAAGACGCTGTCCCTGACCGAGGTGCCGCGCGAAGTGTACGCACTGGGCCTCGGCGGCACCGTCCCGTACTTTTTGACGTCGCTGTCGACCGTCTACTTGGGATGGACCTTGCGCAGCAGCTACCCGACGTCGTCGACGCTGATGAACACCTTCTTGGTCAGCCACGAGACGGCGCACCAGTGGCTGGCGCTGCTCGAGCCCATCCAGCTGGGCTTTGGCGCTGTCATCATCTCGTTCCTTGGTGCCGTGCATTGGGTAGGTGGAAGGTCAGCCCCGTATAGGTTTCCGATTGAC
Source organism: Sporothrix luriei (assembly GCA_021398005.1). Lineage (NCBI taxonomy): Eukaryota > Fungi > Ascomycota > Sordariomycetes > Ophiostomatales > Ophiostomataceae > Sporothrix > Sporothrix luriei. The sequence continues at coordinate 41,898 of WNLO01000159.1, read as the reverse complement.
TGACGCTGACACACACACCAGGGCATGGAATTCAACGAAAAGACGCCCTCCCACGACCGCACCCGCTTCCGCTACGCCATGGGCCTCCTCGCCCCCGCCATGGCCTGGCCGACGCTGCTCCTGCCCGTGCACTTTGCCTTGACCGGCCAGTTCCTCGCCTTTACGCTGCTGTACTTTGCCGACAGCCGGGCCACCAAGATGGGCTGGGTGCCGCCGTGGTACTCGACGTACCGGTTCGTCCTGACGTTTGTCGTGGGCAGCGCCATCTTGGTCAGCCTCATCTTCCGCGCCAAGATCGACGACGTCGGCGAGAACATGACGGAGCGGCTGGCCAAGGGCATGCACCAGCGCGGCGCCGGCGGCGAGGACTACACGGAGAAGTGGGCCAAGCTCGAGCAGGCGGACAAGGAGAAGGCCAAGAAGGAGGAGGAGGAGCGGAAGAAGCAGGAGAAGAAGGAGAAGAAGGAGAAGAAGGAGAAGAAGGCGAAGAAGGAGAAGAAGGAGAAGAAGGAGAAGAAGGCGAAGAAGGACAAGAAGACGGAGGGAAGCGAGGAGGGCAAGGGCCAGGGCGAAGAGGAGCCAAAGGACGACGATGAGAGCTCAGACGACGGACAGAGCGGCGACGAGGACGATAAGGGCGATGAGGGCGATGGTAAGGGAGACGGCGACGAGAAGACGGACGACGACGCAGGCAAGGACGACGGCGAGGAAGGCAGTGATAACAAGCAAAAGGATGGAGACAACGCCGACGACATGACCAAGGGCGACGAGAAGAAGGGCACTGTCGACGGCGACTCGTCCTCGAAAAAGAAGCCGGAAAAGGGCGATGAGAAGTCGAAGAGCAAGAAGTAGATGGGTTGGAGTGGTCAAGGGTTGAGGATGGCCTGCCAAGGATGGCCACTGCCGAGGCTGCTGTGGTTGGTTTGTGCTAGCTTTATGGTTTATGGTTTGCCATCATTGTATCAATTTAGTTGTCTTTTTATCTGGGTTCGAAGTAATGGAAATAAACAATCAGTGGTCACGGCGAAGAAAAATACAACGAAAAAGAACAAAACCAACGAGGATGAGATCCTCACGACTACGAAGAAAGAGAGACACTCAGTACACCAACCACATCATATCCTCTCTTCCCTGCTCGTGTCACTGTCTGCTGGTCTGGCTGACGCCGTACGATAAGCTATCCACGTCGTCAACCCTTCAGAATGTCCAGTGCTGCTTTTAAGTCCTTGCTTCTCTTTATGAGGGTCTGGCGGCGCGACTTGGTGACCTCCTTCTCGCCCACGATCTGGCTCAGCGTCTCGGCATCCAAGCCAATCACCCAGCCCTGCGTGAAGACGGCCAAGGGGCCCTGCGGCCCGAACAGGAGGTGGTAGCCGACGGCCTGGCGGAAGACGTTGTCGACAAACCGATCGACGGCCAGGTGGTAGTAGGACTTGAGCTTGTCGTGGATCTCCTGGTGCAGATACTCCTCGTTTGTCTTTCTCGTCGTCGCGCTCAGCACGTCGTCGAGGTTGATCACGGGCCTGTCCTCGTTGTAGGACTTGGCCGACAGCCAGGCCTTTGGCCTGAGCATGTCCGTCATCCGCGCGCCTCGGGCCGCCTGCACCTCCTGGGTAAACACGGCATTGAGGGTAAAGGGGGCCTGTCGCCGCTCAATGTCCACCAGCAGCACGGCCTGGTCCCGCCCGTGCCTGTACCGCTCGAGCACGGGATCGTAGATGGCGGACCAGATTTTGTCGGCCACGTCGGCATCGCGGCAGACGGCGCGCAGGGCTTTGGTCATGAAGTGGTGGATCAGCCGCACGACCTCGCCCATGTACACGCGGGCCATCAGCTCCCACTGGTAGGACTGCTCGCGGAAGGCCACCGACAGCAGGTCCGCGCTGAAGGTGCCGAGGTCCACGCCGCGGGACTGCAGGTACAGCCGCTTGATCCAGCCCATGACGCCGCAGCGGGACTCCTCCATCGCCGAGTGCTCGGCGACGATGTCGCTCAGCTCCGGATACTCGTCGATGGCGACGTCACCGTGGTCCTGGAGATACGCGCGTAGGTGCTCATGGAAGTGAAACGGTTCCTCGGACGACATGGACCGTATATTGGCCGCCGTGAATGTCGCTGCGGTGGTGTCGTACTCCGGCACCGGCACCGGCACCGGCACCGGCACTTCATTGGGCCCGCCGACGTCGTCAAAGCGATACAGCTGGCCGTACGGCCCGAAGCTGTCGCCAAAGGCATCGACCAGATTCACCAGGCAGGTAATCAGCCGCATGTCGGGCGCGTCGAACAGGGCGTCGCGCGAGTACTGCGCCGTGAGCGCGTCGCGCGTCAGCTGCTCGAAGCGCTTGGCGACGCCGCCCAGGTAGCTGCGCTGGTCGCGCTCCGTCGACCGCGCCGGCCCCAGGCTCTTGAGGTCCTGCTCGCACTTGGCCGAGAGCGCGATGACCTCCTTGCGCAGGATGGGGAACTCACTGCGGGTGATCTCGGCCAGCAGGGCGGCAAGCCGCGCCTTGAGCGCCTGGATGCCCACGCGGTCGGCCGGCAGCGTGGACCATGGCTTTTCTTGGAACATTGTCTCCAAGGAGTCAAAGTCGACCACTTTGTTGTCGTCGTCGGCGCCGCGGTTGCGCACCAGGTAGTAGCCGAGGGCCAGCGGCTTGCGCTTCCCCGCCACCAGGTTGCACACGGACAGCTTCGCGCTGGACTCGTGCACGAGGTCCGGCTTCGTAAGCACAGCCAGAGTGCGCTCGCCGTGTCGGTCGTACTCCTCGGCCAGGGCGATGATCTCCTGGGTGGCAATGTCCACGTTGCACGGCAGCACGGGCAGGATGATGGTGCGCTTGTCGCGGATGTACTGTCGGACGAGGCTGTTGACGAGCTCGATGTCGTCCTTGGTCGTCAGTCCCTCCGTGTGGTTGCGGAAGATGCCCGGGACGTCAATGACGGTGAGATAGTCCTCGCGCGGGCCCGATATCTCAATCTTCAAAACATCGTCGCTAAAGACCGTGCCCGATTTCGAGGACAGGTCCATGCGAATGCCCATTTGTTTGTTTGCCTGTTTGTGAGCGGGTGCTGTTGTTGTTATAGGGACTCTTCTCCAAGATGGTGACGAACCTCTACTAGAACATCTGCAAACTGGACTCGAAAATCTTTGCCCGACAATATTTTGGGATTGTATTTACTGAGATCCGACTTATGTTTCTCCGACGCGCGTGGTCCGGGCAGGATCCGAATTTCAACGCTGCTCTTCGGATCACGACGCGACGTGATTTGCGTGGCATGGCGGGTACAAAGCTCTATATTTCGTGGAAAGGGAATACCAGTTACGCTTTCCAGGAGAGACGACTTCCCCGAGCTTTGGTCTCCGACAACAACCAGCTTTCCCATTGTCAGCCCATCCCAATGCAATCAGATGATGTGGGACGGATGACATGTCTTACCTGGGGAAGAGGCACATGCTGTCCTATGTTGAGTTCACGGAGCTGATCGATCCTCCGCAGAATCTCTGGAGTCGACAGAGAGATACTTTCAGCCGCAGTCATTTTATTAGTGGATTTGTTTGGCAGTTGGTGATGTGACTGTATGCGGGTTCGGGGCGCACACACTCTCTTTCTTTGCCCGACTTGGGTGGTACGGCAGCTTTCTTATACTTCTTTGGCCGTGGATGGTCGTCTCAGTCTTCTGGATCCGATATTCTGAAAGTGCTGGAATTGGCTTACTACCGAAGTATGGTGATGCATTGTTGGCATACTCGGTACTGCCACCCCCAATGTTCTTGGGCTGTGTCTGTACGTTATTCTCTTATTGGCTCATCGTGTGGCCCTTGTATCTGGTATCAACAACGTGGTTGGCTTGAACTGTGGCCCTTTTGTTGCATGGAACCTCGCCGAAACGCTTTCTGGTCTATACACGCGATGGGACGAATTGAAAGTTGGCGCAGCGACGCGTTTCCTGACGCAGTTGCGTGCCATGCTTTTGTTGGGCATCGTTTGCACATCGGGACTGATACCCTCATTGGTTCATCCTGCGGCCCTCCTCCGATGTATACAATGTTGCAATATGATTGGTTCGCCCTGTGGCCCTTCTTTGATGTGCACTTCCCCTGCTGTTGCGGTTGGTCGAGCTTGTGGCCCTTTGACTGCAAATGTACGTACAGCGGGATTGAACGTGCATAGAATCGTGTAGAATTCCTGAAAGTGCATTTCGCGTAGAGTTTGACACGAACAAACATGATATGGAGAGCTGGTGCTGTTTCTCAGAACCTGCCGGGATATATGACCCAATGATGTATCCCTAGAGAAAATGTCAAAGACTTGTCTCATCTCTTCTCCTCCTCAGGCCCTCTCTCTGAGATACCCTGACACCTCACATTCTTTACACCAAGTCCCGGCTTAACAGCTCGGAGACTATCCCCTCCTTTCCATTTACACCAGCCTTTCACTGGGAGCTGGTTCTCCTGCTCATAGGTAGGAGACCGGCCGGCCAATACCTGACCTTGTCACGCGACTTTTCACTTTATGGTAACGACTTTGAAAATACATACATTGGCTACGGCATTGCGGTTGACACCGATCCCTCGGCATTTTCATTCGCCCCTGACGAGAGCACACACTTTGCACAGTCCGACCCAGGCGACGGAACACATCACATCTATCCATCTCCGTTCACGGTACCGGACGAGCAAAGCAGACACTCAGACAGACTTCCGCCACAATTGTTTTTTGATGAGCGGAATTCGTCATCGGATGGGCATGAGCTTGTTGACAGACACTTCTCTGACGCAGCTGGCAACTTTGACGATTCGCACACCGGCGACAAGGACCATCAGGACTTTTGTTTTTACCAAAACCACACCCTCGACACCATCGACTTGAGCACGCCGACGCCTTCTTTTGCCCTGTGCTTTGACCCTGGCTACGAACAGCTCCCAGCCAGCCACCCCTGCGATAGCTCAGCCTCGAGCCCAGCGTCCACTGAGCGGGCTGCCTCGCCCGAGACGACGAACGGTCCGTTTGTATGCCAGGAGTGCCAGAAATCCTTTGATAGCAGGTCCCGATACAGGTACGTCAGCCACTACTTTGCTAGGACGCCGATTGGACCGGGGCGATACTCACAGACGATACAGGGCGCACGTGCGGTACCATGGCAAATCCCACAAATGTCCCCATTGCGACCGGGCTTTTGGCGTTCGCGAAGACCTCAAACGGCACAAAAACGAGGTCCACGGGAAACAACGGCTTTCGTGCCCAGTCCGTGGCTGTGAGAAGACGTACTCTCGGGCAGAGAGCGTCAGGCGGCACTTCAAAGACAAGCACGGAGCATTGGATCCCGATGTGCTTCTTCAGCACCTGAAACGGCGTTAGTTGTCAACACGACACAAAGAAATGCTTCCGGGCTCTCAACGGGATCTGAGAGCTTCATAGAATGTTCTTTCTGTCATAGCCACAACGCCATTGTTGCCCGCCGCCGGCTGTGGAGGCGTCCGATGTCCGGTTCTCGTTCGCTCGGCCTTTTTTAGGGGAGACGAATAGCGGCCCGCTGATGATGGTGACGCAGACCAGGTGACGGTCTCAGACTTCACGTATTGTTGAAGTAAGGATCAATGAACATTACCGTGATACAAACCCTCGCAGTCTCACCTTGCCCTCCACGTGAAATACACAGTATGGAAACTGTATTAGCCGTATTTTGAAACTGTGAAAAAGGGAATTGTCAGAGGCCGCCAAACCATACGTGGCATTGCTCAAATTTGTAACCAGCCACAATTTATACTGGCAGTATCCTCCATGAACCGTTAATATCGACGGCTATAGCAGACATGTGCTACTGCACATGTCGTGTACCGGAAAGCTTGACAAAAAAACCGTGCCAAGCTCTTGCCCCTGCACGAATAGAGCTTACATGGCACGCTTGTTTACTCCTAGGCCCGGATGGCTAATCTTACCTCCCTCTGGCCGCTTGGGCCGGCACTGGATATTGACCAGCCGCATGTGGAGTTGAATCGTGCTAGACATCACGACTATGCAGTGACGCGTCGTCTTGTGGGCAATTTGATCTTCTGGTATGATGAGAGTAAATGACTACGACAATACATGCAGAATGCTTCACGCCGTGAGTGCGACTTGGCTGTACGAAGAACCATACAATACCATACACTGTCTAGGAGTCTGATTTTAGATGTACAACTCTAGCAAATCGCTTGCAACAGGGAAGCAAGATTGTGAGGGCAGGAACAGCCAAGGACAGGGCGACAGGGCAGCCCGTGTTTACGCGCGCCGTCCGCAACGACCACCTGCCCGGCGTCCACCACGTGTGGCACCCGGCGCTGGTCGACCACCCGGAGCTGACGCACGTCACCGACGCTAGGAGCCACGACAACAGCCGCATCCAGCCAAATGTCCGCCGCGTGACACACCCGACGCTCTTTAGCGGGCCCGACCGCGTTGTGGCGGCCAAGTTTGCCGAGTTTCCCTGGCAGATGCGCTACTACGATGACGAGACGACCGCCTATGAATGGATCCAGGGCGCCGGCATCGGGACGGCGTTCCTGGGGCACACCACAAAGGAAGGGCGCGTCATCGGTTTCGTCCGTGAGTACATTGACGACATCCGTGCCGCCGGCCCCGAGGATCTGTCTGTGTGCCAGCAGCTGCTCGCCCGGCTGCACGGCATGGGCATCCGCCACGGCGACATCAACCGATACAATTTCATGATCCAGGACCCATCAGCGTGGCTAGTCGACTTTGAAAGTGCACGGAAGGGCTGCTCGGCGGAGGAGCTAGCGAAAGAGGCAGAGTCTCTCGCATCGTCCCTGCATGACAAATCCGGCGTGGGTGGGCGAATAGTGCTGACGGAGGATGATGAGCAGAGGGCAAGTAGTGAGGCAAATGATCCCATGACTTAAGCGTCTTCGAAACTTGTATCAAACATATAGGTCATATTGCTTCCTGGCTCTTTGTATGATAAACACCAGGGGAAAGATTGGGTTATTGACGCTTGCATTGTATACTCGTTCACGTAGCAGGCAAGAAGCAGACACAGTACCTTGTCGTCGAAGACTGGCGAGAAACAACAAGATGGCAGCTCAAGCATATTGGACGGAATAATTTGGCAGCTGACAGCAGAGTGGACGGAAGAATTCATCTTCTATGTTTAGATCACAGATCAAATAGCAACAAATTCAAACCGCTACGAGTAGTAACATATTTCGTGTCACGAATTCTCGTCACTACATACGGCACGTTAATAAACAATTCTGTCTCAGCGCTCCCACAACCAGGCTTTGCAGCAGCACATAGTCTCTGGTTGCCGGGTACTTGCGGCTGTTTATTTTGGATTTCTGTGGAGGCGGCCGAATATAAAACGCAATTGAGCAGAAGGGTCTAGATTTACCGACTTGATGCCCCATACAAACGTTATGCAGCAGTATAAGTATCCCATGCATAGAATGCCCATCTCTTCAAAACACGAGCCAACTTAGCCTATTCATGCCACTTTGCAACTTTGACGAGGCACGCACGGGACGCCGACTAAATGAAGGCCGCTTCCAAGAAGCTGGCTTATAAGATTTGACTCTTCTTACCAGACTGGGGCCGAGGCCATCAATGTATCCTGGCTGGCAAGACGGAGTAGCCTGCAGAAGACGAAAAACACGTCGTCACGGCATAACAAGACCACAATATAATTAAACATGTTAATTGCAGACTTCGACGGACCGTTAACACCGAACAATATTGATTTACCGCCGGTGAAGCCAGCTGCAAATGAACCAGCAGCATCTCGCCATTCCGTCCATGGAGCACTCGAGCACATTGTCTGTCACGTATTCTTCTGTTGCCATGGCTGACTTGTTGTGACTCTGTACCTCTGAACAGCCTATAAAGGACGTATTTCTTGTTTCCGCACGTTCGATGTTGATTGCGTGATGTCGACGATGATGTTGATCCATGAAAAGGGGCTACTTTATTGGATTGTGACAGACGCACAGAGACCCCATTCATTTAAATAAACTCGACAAGGTCAACCACAACAAACCAATCCTGTTAAAAATAGACTGTGCCGGGCGTGTCCCACGGGGATAGAGCCCTTCCGTCCCACATCCAGCAGCATACGAACAGAAATATATTGCCACGCGTTCAGTATCCCCGCTCGACGGCCAGCCTTGTACCTTGTTGTATATGGCCTCTGTCTCTTGTCTTCTCTTGTCTCCGCTCGGTGAGGTGGAGATGTTGCCCAGAGTGGACGCCAAGGAGGGATGGTGACCGAGACGTGGCGTCACAAAAGAGGAGAACATCGTCTAAATAGACTGTAAACCCCGACCAGGACCACGACGAAATAAATGAAAGACGGCCCCGTCGAGACCCAGAAGTGGAGACACGCGGGAGGGGATAGTAGACCATGATCGACAGGTATTGCCGGGTGGGCAGGACGACAAAACCTGCCATTGACCTTGTCCTTGGTGGAGTGAGCATGGCGTTTTTGATGAATCTGGAGCAGTCGGCCTGGATATTGATATTGCGGTTGCGTAGACGCAGTGCCCGGACCAGGTGATCATTCAGTCCATTTATGGCGTCGTCAAAGTGAGTGAATTGTTTGCCTTCACGATGTCAACTATGTGTCCCTCATTGCGGTGGCTTTGTTGCCGTCATCTGTTGTCAGAGTGACAGCATGCATGTGTTGTATCTCAAAATGGGTCTCCATTAGCTCTTCTCTTTGGATATAAATACGAGACGTTGCCGTCGTCATCGCCGCTTTCTGGTATTCCCTTTCGTCAGCGGCTCTCTGTTGCAACATCATCCAGCTCGTTTCCAACAAGCACCATCAGTTGCATTATATTTCCCTTTTCTCTCACTCTCTTTCATTTTCCCGTCGCCAAAATGAGAAACTTCCTCGTCACCCTCCTTGCGGCCACGGCTGTCCAGTCCGTTCTGGCGGCCCCGGTCCAGGACCCGACGACGGCCGTTGTGCCCCATGGTCCTCCGGCGGGCCCCAACAACGGCGGCCCTCCCGGTGGCCATCCTGGCGGCGTTCCCGGTGGCGACCACGACCACGACCACGACCACGACCACGATGGTGTCGGACAGGCCCACCCGCCGCAGCCCCCGCAGCTCCAGCCCCCACAGCCCCATGCACCGCAGCCGCACGAAGGCGACCACCTGCCCCGCGATGCCCCGGGCAGCGGTGATGACGACGACGATGGCGAGGACGATGACAGCAAAGATGCGCCTGTCGTCAAGGGCAAGGGTGGCAAGGGAGGCCACAAAGGAAAGGGCGGCCACAAGGGCAAAGGCGGCAAGGGCAAGGGTGTCGGTGCTCCCGGTGCCCCCGTCGTGAATCCTGGCGGTCCGCTCCACCCTGCCGGCCCCACGGCGCCGACCAAGCGCCAAGAGGCTGGTGATGACAAGGACGACGACGACACCGAGGACAACAGCGCCCCGGAAGCTGATGCGAAGAAGGGCAAGGGCGGCAAGCACCACAAGGGCGGCAAGGGTGGCAAGGGCAAGGGCGCCAAGGGCAAGGGCGGCAAGGGAAAGGGTGAGGGCGCTGCTCCGGGCGCTCCCCACGCCCCCGAGGCTCCCAAGGCCCCCAAGCTTCCGAGCAAGCGCCAAGAGGCCGGTCAGGGCCCCACTGGTCCCACCGCTCCCGGTCCGGCTCCCGGTGCTCCTGGTGCTCCCGGCGCTCCAGCAGACGGTGACAAGAAGGGCAAGGGTGGAAAGGCCAATGGCGGCCACAAGGGCAAGGGTAGCCACAAGGGTAAGGGCGAGGGTGCTCCGGGTGCAGGTGGTGCCCCTGGCGCCCCCGGCGCGGGTGGCCCTGGTGCCGGCGTTCCTGGGGCTCCTGGTGCTCCGGGTGTTCCTGGTGCCGGCGTTCCTGGCGCCGGCGTGCCTGGCGCCCCGGTCGCTCCCAAGGCTCCCGGTGCCGCGGCTAAGCGTGCCGAGCCGGAGCAGGGCAACAATGCCGATGCCGCCGACCACAAGGGGCACAAGGGCCACAAGGGCCACAAGGGCCACAAAGGCGGCAAGGGCGGCAAGGGTAAGGGTGGCAAGGGCAAGGGCGGCGAGCGTCCCCAGCCTCCCCAGGGCGAGCAGTAAGCTGCTGGCTTGAGTTTCTCCCGATGTCGACGTTTCGCAGCGTCTCGACTAGGCATGCCTGGCACACCTTTGTTGCCTCGGAAGGCCTTTGTAAACGACACTTTATCTCTTGTTTCCTTTCTCTATTTGTGTGCACATATTTCTTCTGTCTCCTTGTGACGACAGCAGGCTGGCTCGAGTCGGTGGCCTTGCAATCACGACTCCCAGTCTATTTATTTATTTGTTTCATTTTAGTGTGCTTTCCAATAAAATCTCGTGTGTTGTGTCACTTTCTTCTCCTTTGCTGTCTCTTGCTATGGGCCATTGAATGTGGTGTGCATTGATATTTCATTGACATATCATTGACATATCGACATACTGACATATCGACATATTGACGTAGTGGCAATCTGCCTTTGATATCCTCCCATCTCGCGACCTTATTCAGTCTTTCCCAGTTTGTCCTTGTGCTCATTCCGCTTCGATCCGAGACTCTCGTCGGTCTTCTTGGCGCCTGTCGGTTTGCCAGACCTCGAGGCCGCGCTGTCGTCGTCCGGCAGGATGGAACCGCCCGTCTCGCCGACCGAGTGGACTTTCTTGAAGTCGTTGGGATCGGCCTGGCTTGTGTCAGTTTGTCGGCTACTTTGTTACCGTGAATGCTCTCTACCCATTGACTTACCTGCGCCTCGTGTTCGGCGCCGTCGATGAGGTCGTGGCCCTCAAGCACCACTTCGTCAGTCAGTCCAGTCATGTTGTGCTGGTTGGTTTGTAGATGTTCTTTGATGGGCAGTGAATTTCTTCGATGTTCTGTTGATGATCGTTTTGATTCTCGTGATTTTCAGAGGCATGTATCCGAGTCAGGCAGAGGGGCGAGAATTTACAGCTGGGTCAGGCCATACCGCCGTTTTTATCTCTACCGACATCCACCCTCCATCACCCACCATATTGGTCGTCGCCACTGTCGTCATCTCCGCTCTCCACGAAAGTTGGGCATGTCACTGCAACAACGCACGAGCTGTCCGTATCACAGAACATTAAGTTACCGAAACAAAGTCTCGACATCCCTTGGATCTGATCAGCAGATGTGCTTCTACGCACGGTGCAAACATGGCTAGAAATATGTACGACACAGTTGCTGTACTGTGCGTTTGACCAACAGGACGACGGAGCGTTAGTACAACTAGCCAACTCGTGATGGTGTGATGCAACGTGCAAATGGGAAGACGAGATCAGCTTTCAACCTAAATTAACTGTGTACACGTGACGCCTTTTAAGCTACGAGTAGTTTCCATTGGTGATTCTTGACTTTAGTTGTTGAGAATTGATAATTTTAATATATTTAATCGTCTCACGTTAGTATGTGATTCTTCTTTTCTTTTCTTTTCTTTCCCTTTTTTTTTTTCTTTTTTTCAATTGATATTTTAATTTAATTTTAATTATTTTTTGTCAGTTTCCTGCAGGTTTTATCACAAGGTATTAAATACTTGAAATTATGAAAAAAGCAACACATTTTAGAAAGGCGGGGGGTGGGGGCAAAAGGAACACTACAAACTACGAAACAGAAAGACACGTCGTGGTTCTCATTAACCAAAAAAAAGTACAAAAATATGAGAGTTCAAATGGTGCTTCTGTAGAGAAGCGCATCAGGATTTGAGCCCGATGCGGGGGTCGAACCCGCAACCTTGAGATTAAGAGTCTCACGCTCTACCGATTGAGCTAACCGGGCGTTCGATCTCATGTTGAGGGATTATTGGTCCTCGGTGGGTATGTGAATGGACGGTGTGCGGGGCGATTTAGTGGTAATTTATGCTCCTGAGGCTGTGCCCACAACGTTGATGAAATTGAGACAATTCAATTCGTACAACACAACTACCTGGAAAGGTCTGTTTTGTACTGATAACTGTACGACGCATCATGCTTTCAAGGAGTGTCGTCTCGACTGTTGCCTGTGCTGACGCTCGCAGAATTTGGCCTGTTTGTAGAGGCCGACGGCGGATTTTACTGGAGACGATTTACCTGCCGTCGGGGCAAACTAGTTCTTTGAATGAGACGGGACCATTGCTTGGCTCCGAGGCCGCCGCCATGACGACGATTGACTGGCTCTTTCTGTGCAGATTTTAGGGCCGGTTACTGAGGCGAGGAAAGAAAAAAAAGAACAAGCAAAGGGACAAAGGGGTAAAGGGATAAAGGGACAAAAACGACAAGACACCAAAGACGGAGGACTGGATAAGAGCAACGACAACGCGCAAGAGAGTCGACGAGAATGCCTTGAGGCTGAACCCACGGCTTGTAGATATTGGTGCCGCAATGTGTGGAATTGCTGCCTGCTGGCGTTGCAGTGCTGTCCGTAACACCTCACGCGGGAATGGTGACCAAGTCCGTCTGCCACCCGGAACTCCCGACGTCTCCGAGCCCGAGGTGCGAAACATGCGCCAAAGACACGCGTTCCCAGCGCCTCACACGCCCTGAAAGAGGCACACAGTCCTGCGACTGGGCCTCTGATCCCTAAACCCGCTTAATGTAAGTCGTATCTTAGCCCGCATCATTACCCAATGCACGGGACTGGTGCTGTCGATACTTGACGGAAGAAACATGTCTCTGCGCAGTCTGTATCGTTTGTTGTTCTTGCCGTTCCCGCTCCCTGCTGGCGCCAGCAACGTGAATTTATGTGCTGCCTGCCGTCGTCATTACCGTCGTCTCGTTTCCTCGCCTGCTTTCTTGCCCTTTAAAGTCTCCTCTGCCGTCAACTCGTCAAGTCGTGCAAAGCCTACATAACGCGCCACCATAACCTATCCTCCACCGCTAACTCCGGCTACTGCCAACGGACAAACAGCGCCGCGCTCTCGCCTGCTCCTTCTGTCTTGACCTCGCCTCCGCCGTTGTTCCTCGACATAGTCTCGTAACCGAACCCCCAAACCCCCCCTCCCATAACATCGACAACCTCCCTCCCATGGAGCAGCCCACGAGCGTCACCGTCGTCGCACGCGAGGGCCTGGGCCCGGCGCCCGAGACGGCCCAGAGCAAGCCGCACCACGTGCGCAACGCCGACGGCTCCACCCAGAAGTTCCGCAACCCGCACGCCTCCTTTGTCGACGGCCTCGGCCCGGCCGGCTCGCTGGGGCCGCTGGGCTTTGTGAAGGTGATTGGCACGTTTGTCCGCTACCGCTGGGCCGGCAAGCTGGAGGCGCCCGACACGACGCCGCCGACCGTCGCCGTGCGCAAACCGTCCTTTCTGCCCACGCGCTGCCCCGACAACGACCCGACCAAAAAACACCCGCTGCGCGCCACGTGGCTGGGCCACGCGTGCTACTACATCGAGTTCCCCACGGGACTGCGCGTGCTGTTCGACCCCGTGTTCGAGGACCGCTGCTCGCCCATGAGCTTCCTGGGCCCCAGGCGCTTCACGCCGGCGCCCTGCGTGCTGGCGGACCTGCCGGCCGTCGACGCCGTCGTCATCAGCCACAGCCACTACGACCACCTGTCCGGGCCGTCGGTGCAGACCCTCCGGCGGCACCACCCGCGGGCGCACTTTTTCGTCGGCCTGGGCCTGGCCGACTGGTTCCGCAGCGCGGGCATCCAGGAGGTCACGGAGCTGGACTGGTGGCAGGACGCCGAGGCCACGGTGACGCTGGGGGCGGGGGGCCCGGTGGGGGGTGGCGAGGCCAAGACATCGACATCGTCGGCCCGTCCTTCTTCGTCGGTGTCGGCCACCGCCCCGCCCCCCCTCAAAGCCCTCTTCTCCTGCCTGCCCAGCCAGCACACCTCCGCGCGCTCGCCCTTTGACCGCGACCACACCCTCTGGTGCAGCTGGGCCGTCTCCGCCGGCGGCCGCTCCGTCTACTTTGGCGGCGACACCGGCTACCGCGCCGTCGACGCCGACCAGGAAGACATTGAGGCCCGCGTCAAAGACCCCACCTTGGCTGCCGTCCACGCCGCCGACGACGCCGTCCGCGCCCAGCGCCCCGGCTGCCCCGACTTTGCCCACATCGGCCGCCTGCGCGGGCCCTTTGACCTCGGCCTGCTGCCCATCGGCGCCTACCAGCCGCGCACCCTCTTTTCGGGCATGCACGCCGACCCCGTCGACGCCGTCGACATCTTCCGGGACACGCGCTGTCGGCGGGCCATGGGCATCCACTGGGGCACGTGGGCGCTGACGGTGGAGCCGGTGCTGGAGCCGCCGGCCAAGCTCAAGGAGGCGCTGCGGCGGCGCGGGCTGCCGGAGACGGGCGTGTTTGACGTGTGCGAGATTGGCGAGAGCCGGGAATTTGACGAGTGAGCACAGCGAGCGCAGCGAGCACAGCGAGCGACTGGAGCGGACGTGGGGCAACGGTAGCATTTGCGAGAATCCTTTAATGTACGAGGCATCCTTTGACCTACGAGGATCCTTTGACTACGAGGATCCTTTGACTACGAGGATCCTTTGACGACGAGAATCCTTCGCGGTTCCAGCAGGCCGTCAGCCAGGAGTCAGACGCCAGACGCCAGACGCCAGACGTCAGAACTTTATTGGAACAGTGGGCGGCTGTGGTCGAACGGCTATTGCTATTGCAGAATGTCGACTCCGCACTGATGTATTATACCAATTTCTTTTATGTTGGCGTATACTCTAATTATGAATTACGCTTTGGAAGCCGTTCTGCGCTCTTTTCTTACAGTGCTGTATGTTGCGGTGGTATTGATTGACACCGAAACGAGAAAACCAACGTCCAGACACGCTTCAGGGCGAAACGCCTGCTTATCGTGTGCTTCCACACTCCAGCGCATCATCCCCTGTTTGCTGGCCAATGGCAGCAAGTGCCGCAATGCGCTGGATGGACACACAGGCCCCGTGAAAACAAAATTGTAACAGCATCAAAATGACACAGCCTCAACAAACGCAACACGGCCAGATAGTCGACCCACAAGTCGTCACAGGTCGCCTCAGACAATCGACACGATGGTTGCGCTCATGTTTCCTCAATTCGAAGCCGGATTTGGGGCCATTGTCGGGATGGGGGGCTCGTGTTTTGTGTCCATCGTCGACGAC
This sequence comes from Sporothrix luriei, assembly GCA_021398005.1. Taxonomy (NCBI): domain Eukaryota; kingdom Fungi; phylum Ascomycota; class Sordariomycetes; order Ophiostomatales; family Ophiostomataceae; genus Sporothrix; species Sporothrix luriei. Next base: position 26,805 of record WNLO01000159.1, on the reverse strand, counting down.
GAGACGGTGCACAAGAGCTACGAGATCTGGGTCAACGGCAGGCGCCAATCGTACTACCCGGAGACCTGCGAAGACGACCTCGCGCGCGAAGCCGCCGTCTATCGGCACCTCGGCCGCCACGACAACATCCTCGTCTGCCACGGCCTCGACGCGATCCACAGCCATCCCGCCGTGCACGCGCTGCGCCTCGAACTCGCGCCGCTGGGCACCGTGCGCACGCTCATCCAAAAGGCACCCGACGACCCGCTCCCCGCGGCCACGCGCATCCAGATGTGCCGCGACACCGCGGCCGCCGTCGCCCACGTGCACCGCAAGGGCGTCTGGCACTCGGACCTGAGCGGCCGCAACCTCATGGTCTTCCCCGGGCACCGCGTCAAGCTCGGCGACTTCGGGGGCGCCATCATCGCGGCGCAGACGGTCGCGCAGACGCACCTGTTCCGGGCCACTGTCGCCGAGGAGCCGCAGTACACGCTGCCGTGCCGCGGGCGCGCCGAGGACGACCGGCCGCGGCGGCAGCGCGAGCTCTTTGCGCTGGGGTCGTGCCTCTACGAGATCATGGCCTGGCGGCGGCCGTTCCAGGGGCTGGAGCACCACGAGGTGCAGGAACGGTACGAGGCCGGCGACTTCCCCTCGCTCGAGGGCCTGCCGGCCGCGGTGGGCGACGTGGTGGACCGGTGCTGGCACGAAGCGCTGGAGAGTGCCGAGGAGGCGGTGAGGCGCCTGGCATTCCAAGTAGAATAAAATAAAATAAACATAAACGACAGGAGACAGGAGACAGGGTCGCCGGTACGACCGTCTTGCCGGCCGGCAAGGCCGACCGAATTGTCAGCGTCGAGGCACGCAAAAAACAGAAAATATGGTCCGCGGGCACTTCCGCCAAGTCGCTCTGGGGGTGGGGGCGGCCCAGGGTCCATGCCCAAAGAAGGGAAACGCCTAGGGTGATGTTATTCGGAGCGGACGTCTGGCCATTATCTCATATCGGCCGCCAATCACGTCAAGCCGAATTACCAAGCATCCAGGAGGGCATTCAGGCGTGCATTCGAGAGGGCATGCAAGAGGGGTATAGTGCGCAGCATGTCAAATGTGGCCGGATTGTTGTTTCCCCAATACCAGCGAAGCTCGTCACTTGTGCCAAGGTGTTCAAAGTTGCTTTATTGGATGGATGTCACGCGTAGTTGGCCCTTGACGCCGCTTTGCGTGTCGTGATGGCTGTCTCGATCCCCAAGTCCGGAGGTCTGCAGTGCGCCGCCGTCGAATGGCGCCACACGCTTTGATAAGCTCGTGCTTGTGTGCGCTGTTCGTGCTTCAGCCTCAGAGCATGCTGCGCTGACCATGCGCTTTTGCACCTTCCTGTTTGGACAAGCTCCGAATGTCGACGGCAGCCCAATGTTTACATGTTTGTAAGTGGACATGTTTGTAAGTGGACATGTTTGTAAGTGGACATGTTGGTAAGTGGAAGATGAAAGTGTGTGCAAGCCGCAGAATGAAAGTGTGTCCTCCATACGTCGTAGATTAAAGTATGTCGTATATCCCGTCTCTCTGGTTCTCCCGTGATGCACGCATCGTCGACATATCTGTCAAGCGATATTATACCCGTTACAGAGGAAAAGAGCGAAGCAATGGGTAAGTTTTTTTGGTTTTTGTTCCTAGTCCTTAGTTTCATGTTATTTTCATGCTATTTTCATATTATTTCGTGTTCATTTTATGTTGTATTTTAAGACACCTCTAACACCCTCCTCCCAGCCGAGAAAACAGTGGCACTTGACGTGCAGCCCGTCGTCGACCCCGACACGGCCGACGCCGAGAAGAAGGGCGCCGACGGCAGCCATGGCAGCGATGACCTGAACCACTCTCCGCCCATCCCGTCCGAGAGCGCCGGCCCTGTCGTCGACCTCGACGCCTACCCGCCCCCCACCGAGGAAGAACGCCACACGCTGCGCAAGATCGCCGACTCCATCCCGCTGACGGCCTGGTCGCTGTGCCTCGTCGAGATGTCGGAGCGCGCGTCCTACTACGGCGTCAAGGCCGCCTTCAACAACTTTTTGCAGTTCCCGCTGCCCGCCGGCGGCCCCGGCACCGGCGCCATCAACCCGGCGAAGCCCAACTCGCACGCCGGCGCCCTCAACCTCGGCCTGCAGACGGCCTCGGCGCTGGGCCTGCTGTTCACCTTTTTGGCCTACGTCATCCCCATCTTCGGCGCCTGGCTGGCCGACGTCAAGACCGGCCGCTACCAGGCCATCGTCTGGGGCGTGCTCATCGGCGGCGTGGCCCACATCATCATGATCGGCGGCGCCGCGCCGGCCGTCCTCCAGGCCGGCCGCGGCGTGGCGCCCTTCTTGATCAGCTACTTCTTGCTGGCCATCGGCGCCGGCCTGTTCAAGCCCAACGTGGCGCCGACGGTCATCGACCAGTACCGCTACCAGCGGCCGTACACGCGCGTGCTCAAGTCGGGCGAGAAGGTGCTGGTGGACCCGGAGACGACGGTCAACCACATCATGCTCATCTTCTACGCCTTCATCAACGTCGGCGCCTTCTTTTCGATTGCCGTCGTCTACATTGAAAAGTACCGCAGCTTCTGGCTCGCCTTCCTGGTGCCCGGCATCGTCTACTTTTTGCTGCCCGTGCTGCTGGCCGTCATGTACAAGCGCACCATCCGCACGCCGCCGCAGGGCTCCGACCTGACGCGCTTCCTCAAGATCACGCTGGCCGCGCTCAAGGCCAACCGCGGCAACATCTTCGCCCGGAACTTCTGGGCCAAGGTGGCGCCGGCCACGCTGCTGGCCGAGCGCGGCGTCCGCGTGTCCTACTCGGACAAGGACGTCGACGACGCGCGCCGCACGTGGGAGGCGATCCAGATCTTCTTGTATGTCCCCGTCTGGAACCTCAACGACGGCGGCGTCGGCAACGCGTCGAGCAACCAGGGCGCCTCCATGACGTCCAACGGCGCGCCCAACGACCTGCTCGGCCACTTCAACCCGCTCGTCATCATCGTCTTCTCGCCGCTCCTGGCGCAGGTCATCAACCCGTTTCTGGAGCGCCGCAAGATCAAGGTCGGCCGCATCACGCGCATGACCATTGGCTTCTCCCTGGCCACGCTGTCGTCGCTCATCGGCGCCCTTGTGCAGTACCGCGTCTACGCGACCAGTCCTTGGTGAGTCCCACCGTGATGGCCACTTTTGTCCTCCTCCTCCCTTTCCCCGCTAACCCCCCCCCCCCCAGCGGCTACAATGCCAGCACCTGCGACGACGTCTCCCCCATCTCCATCTGGTGGCAGGTCCCCAACGTCGCCCTCGGCGCCATGTCCGAGGTCTTTGTCTCCGTCACCGCCTACGAGCTCGCCTACGCCCGCGCCCCGCGCAACATGCGCTCCACCGTCGTCGCCCTCTTCTTGTTCATGACCGCCCTCAGCAGCGCCCTCGGCGAGATCCTCATCCCCGCCATCAACGACCCCACCCTCATCTGGGCCTGGGCCGCCCCCGGCATCGCCCTGCTCGTGCAGACCGCCATCTTCTGGTGGCGCCACCGCCACGTCAACGACGACGCCTTCATCACGTACGACGAGGACTTTGAGCCGCTGCAGCCCGCCAAGGTGGAGCCGGTCAAGCCCTTGGAGGGGTAGACAGGACGGAGTGGGTATCTGTGGACAGAGGAACACACAACTCACGCGGCTCCAGCAGAAGGATCGCTTCTTGTCTAGCCGGTCGGTGGAGAGGGGGTGAGATTGACGATGAATGTATGCAGGAAGGAGCCCAGAATGTGCAAATTTCAGTCAGTCGTTTATTCGTACCAAATTCACAGCTGGCTGCTGTTTCTACCCAGTCTCGGAATCAGCTTGAGTGCATTATCAACGTTGATCATGTCCCGCAGCTCATGTGCCATGTCGTACGACTCGAGCTCCTGCAGGAACGCAGGGTATGCAGGTGGCGGGGCATACGGAAAATCGCTCTGTATACGGAGGGATCCATCACAAAGTAGCATCAACGCAGTCAGGGTTGTATCGCACAGCCGTCGTCAGACCGTTTACTTCCAAAACGGACAGGTTACATACACCAAAGAGAATGTGGTCATGGGGAATGGTCTTGAGCACCACGTCCAGCACCTGCGGCGACGTCGACAGCGCCAGGTCGTAGTAGAAGCTCCGCACATCGTCCATGACGCTGCCGTGCGTCACCCCCACCGCATACGACGCCGCCACGTTGGGCGTCTTGCTCAGGGGCGTCGCGACGCGGCCGACGAGGTACGGCAGCGTCCCGCCGGCGTGCGACAGAATCACCTTGCAGTCCGGGTACCTGCGGCGCGTGCCCATCAGGATCATGTCCATCGCCGCCCGCGTCGTCTCGTGCGGGTAGTCGATCATCGGCTGCGGCATCCGCGCGTTGACCGGCGCCGTGTCGACCGGGTGCGTGGGGTGCACGAACACGACGGCCCGGCGGCGGTGCAGCTCGGCCCAGACGGGCTCCAGGGCGGGGTGGCCGAGGTACGCGTTTCCGTCGCCGTAGCGCGTGAAGAGCGTGACGCCGTCCGCGTGCAGCGTGTCCAGCGCGTAGCGGATCTCGGCGAGCGCCGCCTGCGTGTCCAGGAGGCTGGGCAGCGACGCGAAGAAGCCGAACCGGTCGGGGTGCTTGTCGCGCAAAGCCGCCGCGTATTCGTTGAGCTGGCGCGCCAATTTATACGATGCCGTCCGTACCATTCAGGATGCACGCACCGGGTGCCGTGGCCGAGAGGATGGCCGTTTGGACGCCCAGCCGGTCCATGAGCAGCTCCGTTGCGAGAGGGCTCCAGTTCGGCGTCGGCCAGCCACTGGGGTCGCCTACGATATTGTTATCAAATGACAATGGACTGCCCACGTCAATTCAAGTGGACGTAACTCCGGCACTCTCCACCGCTGGACGAAGAAATATGTCAGCATCCGCCCATTCGCCCTACAACAGTGATTACCGGTACACGACTCACCATCCCGGTAAAATTGTGGCACAAAGTGATGGTGCGTGTCGATTTTGTTGACGGCCGGCTGCTCAGGCCAGCTGAGGACTTTGCCCAGCAGCCAGTCCTGCGCGTGGTCCTTGGTATCGCTCATGCTGCCCCCGAGCCAGCCGACGGCCGCAAGGAAGGCCGACACGAACATTTGGGTCTGCATCGTGGAGATGGCGATATGTGATATGACAATGTTGGGTTGCGAAATAATCAGCTTATAAGACTGTCGTCGAAACGGACCAGATGAAGAAGGCGCGACCGCATCGTCATAGATGCCCTCGGATGAATTTCTTCGCGGTGGGTCTCGGTAGTGCCCGCAATCCTCCCGGATTAATTTGTGGCAGGTGCGACTGCGACACAAAGGAGGCAAATTGGACCTCCACTTGGCGCATGCAAGTGGGAGTGTGGGTGTAGGCGGGGTAAATCCTCCGGATCCTCCGGATCTGCAGAGGGCGAACTGACTGGGGTAGTATTCGTTGTGGTGGGTATATGAAGGATGTGATTCCCCCGGAATCTGGCAATTGCGCCGAGTCCAATGTTTTCTGGTACTTTTTGCTCACACACACCGACCGTATGATATATTAAAATTCTTCCGGAATTCGATCCACCAGACTTCAGCGCAGCCGTCGACGCTGCGTCTGCCCATTCCATGCCGCCGGATACCATGGCCGACATGCCCGTCGAGTCCAGCGGGACGTCGCTGGCGTCGAGGGTGTGCGACAGGTGCATTCGGTAGGTTGCCATGGCGTGTTCCCCCTTTTGCCGTTTGCATGGTTGACGACACGAAGCCAACACGGCATTGCAGCAAAAAAATCAAGTGTAAGATCATCTGTCCTGTTGCTGTTCTCGCCTGCCCCCTCGACGTATTATTGTGTTTGCCGCTCACACGTGGGAAACAGGCAACCGTGCGCGGCCATCCTGCTCGCGATGCGCGGAATTGGGCGAGACCTGCCGCTACAGCTCTGTCAAGCGCAAACCGGGCCCGCTACTGGGCTCGCACCATGCGCCCAGTCCGCTGCGAAAGTCCCGCCGGTCCAACGCGGCGGGCCCAGCAACCCAAGAGGTCCCTGCGACCCCAGTGACCCCAGTGGTCCCTGCGCCCTCACCGGCCCCACTGATGCCCTCGACGCCAGCGTCCCCAGCGCTCGAAACCGCCCCGACCGCGGCCACGGCCACGGCCACAGTCCCAGGCACAGCACCCTCCGCCCAGGAGACGGCCGCGCGTGTCTCCGCATCGACGCCCAGGGAACGACGTGAGGCGGAGCATGGTCGTGGTGAGCGGCCCGCCCCCGCCTCCCAACCGATGGTCGTGCCACTCATCCTGGCCCAGCCGACGTCCGGCTACCGTGGCGATGTCCGCACGCATCCCACACGGTCCTGCAAACTGAATCTCTCTCCTCACCAGGTGGAATCCCTGTACGTCTGTTCATCCCTTGCCAGCCACTGGGAGCGACGGAGCTAACCAGCGGGTCGTGGGTCGCCGTCTGGACAGTCTCCGGCGCTATTTCGACATTCTCAAAGACGTGAACCCGATCTACTCGCGGGACCGCTTTCTGCAGCGCTACCAAGACGGCCAGTGCAGCGACAGCCTCGTGTCCACCATTGTCGCCGTGGCCGCCAAGGCGACCGGCTCTGCCGCCGAGCCGCACGGCCCCGCGGGCGACGGCCGGCCGACGGAGACGGACTGGGATGCCTGTCTGGACGTGCTGCTCAGCTCCAGCCTGCTCGACGAGGACCTGATGGGCGACGCGCTGTCGCTCGACGACTTCCGCAAGGCCTTCATCCTGGCCGTGTACGAGTTCCACCAGTTCCCGGGCCACCAGTCGTGGATGCGCGTGGGCCGCGTGACGCGCATGGCGTACCGCATCGGGCTGGACCGCCTCGACCACATCCGCACGCTGTACGCGGACTGGCGCGCCGTGGACGACGAGGACCTGCAGGAGTGGCGGGCGCTGTGGTGGTGCATCTACCGCCTGGACACGTACTCGAACATGGCGTGCGGCACGCCGTACCTCATTGACGACGCGGCCATTGCGACGTCGTTTCTGAGGGGTCCGGCGGCGGCGACAGACTCTGGGGCACCCTCCGCACCGCCCGCCGTGTACATGCCGTCCCACCTCGACGACGTGGCCGGCGTCGTGCGCGCCGTCGTCCGCGCACCCGCGACGACGTTCATGACCAGCGTCCACAACCTGACGCTGTCGGCGCTGCGCGAGGCCGGCCTGATCCTGCGCCTGCCCCTGCTGCGGTCGCCGGCGGACCAGGCGGCCCTCGTCACCGGCGCCGAGCGCCGGCTGGCCACGATCCGCCTCGCCCTGCCCACGGGCTGGCTCAACCCGCGGCGCAACGCGCTGTCCGGCGAGTCGCGCGAGGCCCACCACGCGCGCACCGTGACCGTCCTGCACCTGCTCATGGCCCAGCTGATACTGGCCATTGCGGACCCGGCCCTGCGCAGCGGCGATGATGACAACGGTAACGACGACAACAACAACAACAGTGATCACCACCACCGCGCCGTCGCCTGCTGGCAGCGCGTGCTCGAGGCCTGCCAGGACATTGCCGCCGTCGCCCACCAGTGGGACAGCTCCTTCTGCCCCGCCGTCGACCCGGCGCTGTCGTTTGTCGTCTTCACCGCGCTCGTCTTTCTCGACCTCTACCGCAAGACGGCCCTGGCCCTGGCCGAGGCCGACCCCGCCCTCCGCCGCGACCTCGACCACCAGACCACCGTGCTGCACCTGCAGCTGTCGCACTTCGGCACCAACTGGACCGTGCCGCGGCTGCTCATGTGTACGTTGACGTGACCCCCATACGTGCTTCTCCTGTTGCTGGTACCTCGTGTCCTTTGTGTCCTTTGCTGACGACTCACCTGGCAGTGTCCTACGAGAGCTTCCACCAGTCCGTCTCCGCCCCGCTGCACAGCCGCCACATTGCTCTGATCCTGTCGCGGTTCGAGGCGCCCTTCCACCCCCGCTGGCTGCAGTTCCTGTCGTCCGCCGACACCGTGCTGGCGAACTGCTGATGACTGTAGACGCGGCGCAGGGGGGATGGTAGCTGGGCGTGTGCAAGAACAAAATAATGCAATAGTAGAATGATAACGAATGTTCACTTACCAAACAAGAAATCGAGGCGTCGGCCAGAGAAAGGACGAGGGGGTTCGGTCGAGAGGCAGGGCCAGAGTGGCCGGGAGTGTCATTGCAGAATGCAAAATTCAAGATCGGAGCAGTCGGGCGATGTAGTGTGCTGCGAGTTGTTTGTGAGGAGAGTCATAGAGTGGTCGTGATAATTTCTTGCGATATTTTTGAAATTTCGTACGATTTTGTTAAGTCACACAAAGTAAAGCTTATTCAAAGCACAAAACATGAGCGCGCATCGTTTTATAGTTGAAACGACAGTAAACACGGCAAAAAGTACCAAGCGTGCTGTATGCCGTGACAAGTCAGGCACACGTACGGAACATTGGCCGTTTCGTGAAATCTCTACTCCACACCGGACAGCTAGCACCAACTAGTGATATCGATCCGGAGCAATTCTGGCACCAGCGCCAATCCTTCACATGTCACTACCCCATACCCCGGATGTCATTTGCCTTCTCCTCTTTCGGCAGCGCGACAGAGTATGGTACAAGCTTCCTTCGTGTGCCTGACGTGCTTGGCTGTCTCGCCTTTATTTTCCTGCCTCTTTCCTCTCTTCCCCCTTTCCTCCTACATAATTTTGTTGTCATTCATTCATTCAAACCACAATGGCTGCTTGTACTTGCGAAACCTCCTCCGCCAAGTGTGCTCGCCACGATGCACCCCCCAAGCTGCCATTGTCCCAAAAGCTGAGCCTGGTGGGATATGTTTTTTGTCTAGGTAAGTTTGAGGCCCGTTTCTGTTTAGTATGCTATGGTTGGACGCTCATGCGGATCCCCCTCAGTGATCCCTAGGACAGTCGTCCACGCCGCGACGGCAACCATTGCGTCGTTTCGCCGCGGGCTGCCGCTGCGCAAGTATCTCACCAGCGCGTTCCTGGGCGCGTCGCTGCTGCATCTCCTGCCCGGCCACATCCAGTATGCGTCGCCCACGTCGCGGCAGGCCTACCGCGCCTTTATGAAGTCCACGCTCGCCAAGGCCCAGCGCCGCGGCCAGAAGGGCCAGACAGACCAGACGGCCCTCGTGGCCAGCCTGCAGACGGGCACGCAGCCGCTGCCCGTGGGCGACGCGTCGCTGCTCTGGATGGGCAACCGCGCGACGGCGCGCACCGTCGTCCTCTTCTTCCACGGCGGCGGCTACGTGGCGCCGATGATGCCGGGCCACCTCGAATGGTGCTGGCGCGTGTATGTGGCGCCGCACGTCGGCGCGTCCCACGAGGTCGCCGTCGCCATCCTGGACTACACGCTGTGCCCGGCCGCGCAGTTTCCCACCATCCTGCAGCAGGCCGTCGCCGCGCTCGAGAGCCTCCTGGCGTCCGGCCTCCGGCCCGACCAGATCGTCGTCGGCGGCGACTCCGCCGGCGGCAACCTGACGGCGCATCTGCTGCGCCACCTGGTGCATCCCGAGCCGCACGTTCCGCCCGTCCATCTGGCGCAGCCGCTGCGAGGCACTTTCCTCGTCTCGCCCTGGCTCACGCCGGACACCGCGCAGAGCGCCATGGTCGAGAACGACGGCGTCGACATGATCTACCCCAGCCACATGGCCCTGACGGCGTTGCAATTTTACGGCACCGCGTCGCTCCCCAGGGACGAGGACCTCGTGCACGGCCCGGACGCCGCCTTTGACGACCTGGCCTCCGTCGTCGGCCGTGTCTACGTGACGGCCGGCCAGCAGGAGGTGATGCGCGACCAGGCGGTCATGTGGGTGGACAAGGTCCGCCGCCGCAACGCCGGCTTGACGGTCGAGCTGGCCATTGCCAGGGACGAGGCCCACGACTTCATCTTGCTCGAGGGCGAGTACAAGCAGACGGGCCCGGCCATGGGGCGGATGAAGACTTGGTTTGTGGACCTGATTCAAGGGGAGGGACAGAAAGGCAAGCCGTAGTTGAGGAGTAGTTGTGTGGGAGACAATGGAGTGGGAATGGGTTAGGAGCGTGTCGGGGGCGTATCGGGGATTTTATTGGGAAGCGATCGTTGACGAAGCGGGAATGTAAGTGGACTCTGTAGTTTTGCGAGTTTCTTTTTTTTCCCTACGTCTTTGTATATGAATGCAGATGTCTACGGACTGCGGGAGCCAATAGTGACCGACTTCTCGATATTGTTGCGAACCAGCGCCTGTCTCCCGGCTCCCATCCGCCAGCACACCAGCGTCGCGGCTTCCTGGAAATGAGTTTCTCGTAGTCGCTGCGGCCGTGACTGACATATATACTATATACGATGTTGTCCTCGAAACACGAGTAGAGCGTTCTGTGGCTCATTTTGAGCCCGTTCGTGATCGAACCAGCTGTACTTCGTACTTTGTACTCCGCAATACTTCGGACAAATTCCTTCGGCGGATCTTATTGTGGAGTTGGGCCCACCAGAGACCCCCTTGATACGCCGAATGTCCACCGGAGCAACTTCTCGAGACTTCCCCAGGCTTTAGCATCTTCCCCCTTTACGACGGCCTCGGCTGTCGTTCTTAGTGCAGAAACCCCGCAAATTCATGTGTTTCTCGACTTGTCTGTTTTATTTAGGGGACCACCATCTCCAACGTTTTGTCGAAGTTGTTTCTTCTTTTGCTGTTGGATATTTGAAGCATTTTCTGGCCTTTCCCAGCAGTTTGCGGCACTTTGCAGCAGTACACGTACCGTCACAGTCGTCTTACTCCCGCAGGCTTCTCAGTGATCCTTCCAGCCATCCATCTAACCACCCGCCATCCCATCCTTCGATCCTTCTAATCCTTCCCACCAATACTCCAATACTCCCCCGCGCCGACCATGGGCGTACCAGACACGGTCGACTGCACCTACAGCCAGTTTGGTTGCATTGGCGCAGGATTCGCGGGCATCGGGCTCGGTGCCACGCTCAAGCGCTGGTATGGCATCACCGACATTCGCATTTTTGAGCGCCACAGCGACCTCGGCGGGACGTGGCACATCAGCAAATACCCCGGCTGCGCATGCGACGTCCCCAGCGCGCTCTACAGCTTTTCGTTCGCCCAGAATGCCAGCTGGTCCACTACGCTGCCCCCCAGCGACGAGCTGTGGGCGTACCTGAAGCGCGTGGCCGACACCTACGACCTGCCGGACAAAATGGTGTTCGGCGTCACCGTCGAGGAGTGCCGCTGGATCCCCGAGACCAGCCGCTGGCGCATGACCATCCGGGACAACACGGCCGGCACCGTCGCCTACCACGAGTGCCAGTTCCTCTTTGGCGGCACCGGCCAGCTCGTGCACCCGCGCAAGCTCGACGTGCCCGGCGCCGAGACCTTCCAGGGCGCCCTGTTCCACACCTCGCGGTGGCGCCACGACGTCGACCTGACCGACAAGAACGTCGTGCTCATCGGCAACGGCTGCACGGCCGCGCAGATCGTGCCGTCGATCGTGGGAAAGACCAAGCACCTGACGCAGATTGTGCGCTCCAAGCACTGGATCCTGCCGAGCATCGACGACTACCGCGCCCGCAGCATGCGCGCCGTCGCCAGCAAGCTGCCCCTGGGCATCGGCGCCGCCCTCGCGCGCCTGCTGGTCTTTACCATTGCCGAGATCGACCTGCTGGGCTTCCCCATGACCGACTTTGCCGCCCGCTTCCGCCGCCGCCGCCGCCGCCAGGCCGAGACCTACATGCGCGCGACCGCCCCGGCCAAGTACCACGACATCCTGGTGCCCGACTTTGAGGTCGGCTGCAAGCGCCGCATCTTCGACACGGGCTACCTCGCCAGCCTGCACGCCCCCAACCTGACCCTCACCAACGAAAAGGCCCTCGAGATCGTGCCCGAGGGCATCCGCACCGCCAGCGGCGTCGTCCCCGCCGACGTCATCGTGCTGGCCAACGGCTACCAGACCAGCGACTTTCTGACCGGCATCCGCGTCGTCGGCGAGGGCGGCACCACCCTCACGGAGCACATGCAGGCCTTTGGCGGGCCCGAGGCCTACAACTGCACGTCGCTCAGCGGCTTCCCCAACTTCTTCATGCTCCTCGGCCCCAACTCCGCCACCGGCCACACCTCCGCCGTCATGGCCGCCGAGAACTCCATCAACTTTGCCCTGCGCGTCATCCAGCCCCTCCTCGACGGCCAGGGCACCCAGGTCGACGTCAAGCCCGCCGCCGAGGCGCAGTACGTGCACCGCATCCAGGACGCGCTCGCCAACACCGTCTGGAACTCGGGGTGCCAGAGCTGGTACCTCGACCGCACGCCGGGCAAGGAAGGCAAGGAAGGCAAGGCGGGCAAGCCGTGGAACGGCATGACCTACCCCTACTCGCAGATGCACTACTGGTACCGCTGCCTGTTCCCGACCTGGTCCCACTGGACGTACTCGGTATGTTGTCGAGGCATTCACCCGTCTTTGTCTCTCTGCACACACTAATCCATCTGTAGGGCCCCAAGACTGCCAAGCGCAGGTCGCTGCGCACCCTTTTGCGGCTGTTCTTCCTGGGCACCGCCGTCTCCACGATTGCGGCCGCGTACTTTGCCCTGCAGAGACCCGAGGCGACACGCCGCCTTATCGCGTCCTGGAAGACCCTGCTGCCTTCTTTTGTGAAAGCAAACTAATTTGCCAATCCTACTGGTTCATAGTGCGTTTCGGTTGGACTTGTCTTGTTCGCAATTGCTAGATGCGTTTCTGTAGAATTAATTTTGTTTGTACTTGTACGCCATGCTTGAATGAACCCAAGGCCCGGGAAGAGGTCAGCACAATCTGCCACGATGCAGTCCGTCCGCAGCGAGATGTGCCTTTAGCTCATTTTCTTTTATTGTCCTTTGAATTGCACATGATTTTATCTCAAAAAAGACATCAAAAATCAACGGAATGACTGGCTACATAAAACACACTCGAACAGAATGGCCTAATAGCAACTGCAAAATCCGTAGTAATAATTGTACCGGCATGCATTTCCTGACGCCGAGCACTATGTCCACAGCATATGTCAGTAGTCCGCGGCTGCCAACGGCACAGGAACCACAGTAACGTACCGAGCCGAGGTTGCAGTGACAGGTTCTGCTGGTGCCCGTGTTCACCCAGAGGCACAACTGCCCTGGCAATGTGCAGATGCCGTGCGCGTTGCGGGTATAAAAGCCGGGTGGGATCAGGCACAGCGGCGGGCCGGATGTCGAATTCGTCACATCGTGGGGCATACTGTCGTGGTCGGTGCTCCTATGTGCCGGGGTCGTGTTGGCGTATGGAGGCGATGCTAGCGCGGCGGCACGGACGCCGCGCACGGCATAAAGTGCTGCGAGTGATGAGAAGAGGATGAAGCAGAGCGCCATCGTCCTATACAAGACAAGTGGAGTGATATGAATCTGACAGACTGCTGCTTCTTTGGCGAAAGCGCGAAGAAAGGAGTAGCTGGAGTTGACGTCTTCCGGGGAAGGAACACCTAAAAACCCAATCCGTAGGCATACCTGGAGCCCATCATTATATGCAGTGCACACGAAGCAGTGTATCAAGGTTACATTCATTATCATCTCGTATCGGGAAGAGGTACGTCATGATGCGAGTGATGCAGACAACAACGCATTGTACATCTTCTGATCGTACTGCAAGTCACTGTGAAACAACACAGAGCCCCAACAGCCAGCAAGCCGGTATGCAAGACGAAGTCACTGTATCCTGTAAATATAAAGTACTCACGTAGTTCCTCTATTTGCAAACGCCAGTATATGCAATGACAACGGGACACGTCCACCTACATCCCTGGCTTCCTGCCCATCACCTACACATCGTACTCCACCTCGTCGACGGTCGGCACCCTGTTCAGGGAAACGCCAAAGTGCGCGTTGACGTCCTTGATCACGTCGTACAGCACCTTGGTGTCCGCGTTCGACACGCCCACGCGCCGCGTGCCGCGGATGTGCCACCACGTCTCCGTCTTGAGGTTCTGCGACATGATGGCCGGGAACACCACCATCTCCGTGTCCAGATCGTCGAGCACCTGCCGGTCGCCCAGATACAGCCCGTACGTGATGTGCTTCGACAGCCACACAAAGTCCTTGTGCGCCGCAAAGAGCCCCAGCGTGTCCGACGCGTTGTGCTGGTAGATCTTGGCGTACCAGGCCATGGCGCGCTCCAGGTTGGCGTCGTCGCACTGCCAGCCGGCGCGCGTCTCGGAGTAGTCCTTGTCCTCGGGGCGCTCGACGGCGCTGATGGCGAGGATGGCCTCGAGCGGCTTGCAGACGCCGACAATGGACACCGCCTTGACGAGGGCCTCGCGCAGGCGGCGCACGAGCGCCTGGCGGGCCTCCGACGTGGCGTAGGCGGGCTGGGCCACGAGGTAGGCGTAGAGGTGCGCGGCGGCTTCCGGGTCCGGGCCGGCGACCAGGCACGAGATGACCACAATGTACCAGCGGTCCCCGGGGCCGAGGATCGTGGGCTTGAGAGCGGCCTCGGCGCGGCGGAAGACACTGACGAGATCCGCCGGCGTCTCAGGCACAGCAGGCGCCGCAGAGGAGGGAGCTATAGACGTTGTCAGCAGGAGATCCGTACAGTTAGCGAGAAGAGACCTGCACGACCAAAATGGCGACCTACCTTGTGACATTGTGGGTGGCTCGATGAAGCGAGATGCACGGCGAATGGGAGTGCAGTGAGTAGGTGTGAAGCGGAGCACCGGAGGTCGGAGAGGTGTGGCTAGGCGGAAGGCGAAGGTCAAGCTGCGGCTCATCCTTTGTCGGACCTGTTTGTGTCTCGTTTCCAGGCAGAGGTGTGACGGCAGATTCCTCGCCCCTTTTTCAGTGTTCCGCTGCTCCTTCGCAGTTGCTTTCTTTTCACGTCTGCCGTCGTTCTCCGTCCGTCGCTCTTTCCTCATGACTACTCACTTCTCACTGCTCACGCCCCACCCAAGGAGCTGTCACTGAGAGGAGCTGTCATACAGTGCACAATAACCATATCTGCACTGTCCTTTGGTCGCAGTTGTGCTGAAGAGTGCCAGATCTCGGACAAGGAATAGCCTCCCCGCCGCGATCGGCGGCACGTCTTATCAAGGCACTGCATCGTACGGCTTCCCCTCATCTCGTCCTGTACTTTGTTATTTCCAGCGAATAGCCATTGGCATCCCTGTCGCGCAATGTCCTTTAAATCATATGCGTTTAAGTGACATTGGCAACTTTACCTCTCTCTAGCACGACCCTTCCGCCAGATCGGACATCCATATCCATGTCTCTAGTCCAGCTCCCCAGTCCAGCCCCGGACCAGCTCTCCAGTAATACTCCAGAGTTCCCCAGTCAGGCGATATAAACGTGTGAGGAGCTGGGGAAGTTGCCACCGCGTTGCTGTAGTTTGGATCACCTACGCCTCGCTCCTTCCTCGTCTATGACCGGCTACTTCTTGCCGTTGTCGTTTCTCGTGAAGTTCAATGCGGCTCCGCACGCTCTTTCCCAAATACTTGTCGTAACAATTCTGCCCTACACGCGAGCTGCATGTGTCTCGACTCTACCGTGGCCTGCCCTGCTCAATCTCCCTCCCCTGTGCGTGTCTGACCAGTCCACTCTTCCCCGCACGACACACAACTGCCTGCCGTGCATTCTCCCCAGACTGTGGGGTCAGCTCCTCCGACTCTCCGTTCTAGCTGCGGAATCGGGGCAACGGCGACTGGCTTAGCTTGACCTATCAGGAGAGAAGGGCGAACGTACCTGCCTTGGGGGTAGAATGGTCCCGGAGTCCATGAGGGGCACAACGTGACACGGGACCGACCCGTGACACCTATTCCCATACCTTCCACTCACTTCCGCCGGAGTTTCTGTTTTCGTTCTCTGTCCTGCAAAATTAAGTTACAACCTCCCCCCCCCCCTCCCCCTCTTAGGACCTCTCCCCTCTTCAGATATAAACGTTGCAACATCCGAGAACCCTTCACGCAAACACACACACAACCACAAGATCACCCTTACTCGCGCGCGCGAATACAGCCATGGGTTCCTTCGATGCCCCACTGGCCGACCGGCTGCCACACGACAACCGCGTCGAGAAAGATTCGTTCAATGTCGTGCCCGCCGTCTTCCCCAAGTCGGACGTCCCCGAGGGCACCGACGTCCGCAAGGTTGCCACCGACACCATTGCTGCCGTCAACAAGCATCTCGCCACCAAGGACTACAAGAGCGTGGGCGGCCTGTTCGCCGAGGAGGGCCAGTGGCGCGACCACCTGGGCGTGTCGTGGGATTTCCGCACCGTCCAAGGCCCTGCCAAGGTTACCGATTTCCTGACTGTCTCCTCGGCTGGCCAGCAGCTTACGAGTATGGCCGTCGATGACTTGGAGCCCCAGCGGGTGCCGGCCGTCGGTGCCCTGGACGCCTTTGGCAAGAGCCCCTGTGTCGTGGTGTACACCACATTTGCCAGCTCCGTCGGCACCGGCCGCGGCATTGCACGTCTGATCCACGACTCGTCCTCGGGCTCGTGGAAGATCTACGCCATGTACACGGCGCTGCACGAGCTCACCGGTTTCGAGCAATCGGTCGGCCCGCGGCGACCCCTGGGCGCGAGCCATGGCGGCGGCCGCAACATGAAGAACTGGCGCGAGCAGCGGGACGAGGACATCAACTTTACGACGGCCGAGCCATCTGTGTTGATTCTCGGCGCGGGCCAGGGCGGCCTGACGCTGGCGGCGCGCCTCAAGATGCTGGGCGTCAACACGCTTGTGGTCGACCGCGAGGCGCGCGTCGGCGACAACTGGCGCCAACGGTACCGCCAGCTCGTGCTACATGACCCCGTCTGGTTCGACCACCTGCCCTACATGCCGTTCCCGGCCTCGTGGCCCATCTTCACGCCCAAGGACAAGCTGGCCGACTTTTTCGAGGCCTATGTGACCCTCTTGGAGCTCAACGTGTGGACACGCACAGAGGTCACGTCGCTCGAGTACGACGCGGCCGCCAAGCGCTACAACGTCGTCGTCGAGCGCGTTGTGCCGGCCACGGGTACCAAGGAGACCCGCACGTTCCACCCACAGCATGTTGTCCAGGCCACGGGCCACTCGGGCAAGAAGAACATGCCCGACGTGCCGGGCATCGACTCGTTCCAGGGCGAGCTGCTGTGCCACAGCTCCGAGTTCCCGGGTGCCAAACCGCCGCCGGCGAACGCCGCGCCCGACGCCGTGCGCCGCGCCGTCGTCGTCGGCTCCTGCAACTCGGGCCACGACATTGCCCAGGACCTGTACGAGAACGGCTACGACGTCACCCTCGTGCAGCGGTCGTCGACGTGCGTCGTGTCGTCCAAGGCCATTGTCGACATCGGCCTCGGCGCCCTGTACTCCGAGGCCGTGCAGGCCAAGCTGCCCGTCGACGACGCCGACCTGCTGCTCTGGAGCGCCCCGACGAACCTGTCCAAGGCCGTGCAGGTGCAGGCGACGCGCCTCGAGATCGAGCACGACGCCGCGCTGCTCGAGGGCCTGCAAAAGGCCGGCTTCGCGCTCGACCGCGGCACCGACGGCGCCGGCCTCTTCTTCAAGTACTTCCAGCGCGGCGGCGGCTACTACATTGACGTCGGCGCCAGCCAGCTCATCATCGACGGCAAGATCAAGGTCCGGTCCGGCCAGGGCCTCCGCCAGGTCACGCCCACAGGGCTCGACTTGGCCGACGGCACGCACCTGCCCGCCGACCTGGTCGTCTTCGCCACGGGCTACCAGAACATGCGCACGCAGACCAAGGTGCTGTTCGGCGACGCGCTGGCCCGCGCGACGCGCGACGTCTGGGGCTTCGACAAGGAGGGCGAGTTCCGGACCATGTGGCGCGGCAGCGGGCAGCCGGGCTACTGGTACATGGGCGGCAATCTGGCGCTGGCACGGTACTTTGGCCGGTTCTTGGCGCTGCAAATCAAGGCCCAGCAAGAGGGATTGATGCCGTATTCATAGACGTCCGTTAGGGGTTTTAGTCTAGGATTTATGAAATAAATTTAATGGTATATTTAATGGTATATAAGGTCAATGATGGCGGCGGCTAAGCGACACAACCAGCGCTGACAGTGAGTTGAGGGTGAGCTCGCACATCTCCAATAAGATGACGAATGCTAAATATAGATCGCGATGAGTAGTCGCTGCATTCTCGGTTCGAGCCAAACGCCCAATTCTTCGTTGCGCAAATATCCTCGACATTTCTGTTTCAATCACCCCCATCACATCACCCACAGCAGACACTTTTTTTTTTGACTCTCCACGCATTTCCTCGGTCAAATCTTAACAGGACTAAACAACATTCAAATCACCAACCCTCAAGGACAATGGGCACGTCTGGGCCTCCAACGCCCCCCTCTGACCCCGCACAGCCAGACAGCAATCGCTTCGGCATGGCTGGACCGGCATGCGAGTGGGGTGGGGACTACCGCCCAGGCAGCTACCACCCGGTTGACGTCGGCAATGTCTTGGGTGACGGGCAGTACAAAGTCCTCCGCAAACTCGGATACGGGTCGTTCTCGACGGTGTGGCTTGCGCGTGATTTGACCAAGCCGGACGGCGCCGAGCACAGCATTGTCGCGATCAAGGTTGTCGTCGCCCATGCTGGGCCGGCCGAGGGCCTGCCCGAAGTGATGCTTTACCAGCATTTGGCTTCGGTGTCGAGCGCTGCGGTCCTCGACCGACATGTCACGAGGCTGCTCGGCACATTTGTGGCGACGGGTCCCAACGGCACGCATGCTTGCCTCGTGTTTGAGCCCATGGGGCCGGGCGTTCACGACATGGTGGAGAACCTGCCGCAGTTTGTGCCTCGAACCCGGTTCATGAAGGTTCGGTATCCGTTCTGGATGGCCAAGCAGATTGTGCGCGGTGCGCTCGAGGCGTTGGCGTTTGTGCATGCCCACGGCATGGCCCACGGCGACGTACAGCCGGGTAACTTCTTATTTGCGTTAAAAGACAGGCTCGATCGCTGCACCGACGACGAGCTCCAACGGCCTAGCCATGTGCATCCTCCAATGTGCCTTCCTACGTTCTCCGCACCCCTTACGAGGCTGGATGGCAAGGTGGACCCTTGGGCGCCGAAGCAGTTGTATGTGTCCCAGCCGATGGCGGATTGGGCCGACACTGGTCTTAGGGATTGTCTCGCCGAAAGGGCTGCGTGCGCCTGAGCTGATCCTACCGACGCCGACCAATGTTCTCGACGGCATGGCGCTCGATGTCTGGGCTGTGGGCTGCCTCGTGTTTGAGCTCGTCACGGGCCAGCAGCTGTTTTGCCTCCCGTGGATGCCGCGCCAGACGGACGAGGAAAAAAACGATGAGCACCTCCTGCAGATGGTGTCGCGCCTGGGACCGCTGGACGATGCCGCGTGGGCGCGCTGGACACGGTCCTCCCGGTACTTTTCTGTCGATGACAGCGGGCAACGGACTCTTTTCAACCTTCGCGTGGCCGAGGGGAAACCGATCCTGCGGCCCGAGGACGCGCACCCGTGGAACCTGCAAACAATGGAGCAGGTGTTTGACCGGCTGGCGCCAGACGTATCGGACGCGGAGGCCCGCGAGACCAAAAGGCTTGTCCGGCGCATTTTGCAGTACGACCCGGCGCTGCGGCCCACGGCAGCTGAGATACTGCAGGACTCTTGGTTCCAAGAGGGCGGGGAGACAGGTGTGGCAGAATAACAAGTCCTCCGAGCGATTGGTAGGGGAAGAGGATGCTTTTTTTCGCCTTTCGTTTCGGGGGAACTATAGGAAGAGAGCGGAGAGGGACGAGTGGGGGATGGTGGAATCTGCGAGATGTTTACGGCTCGATATTATTCTCCTCCTCTTATTGTCTCTTCATCCCCCTTCCCTTTCGCTATACGTGATTTTTAGAACCGTGATTTACGATTCCTGTAAAGATCCTCTCCTGGGCGCGATACCACAGGAATCTTATTGTCTTTTGTCCCTTTTTATCGTCTTTCCTCTCCTCCTTTTTATCGTCTTCGTTCTCTCCATTTTCACCGTCTTCCTTCTCCTCTACGCCTACCCATATTCCTCACACTCGCCCACTTCGACAATTATCTTCTTTATTTACTCACGCTGTGTCACGGCCAGCTTTCCCATGACAGACTTTCGTTCCTGACACGTGACCATTCTCATTTCAAGGACGGGGAATTATTTTTAGAAGCCGTTTCACCTCACCGCCTCCCATGGCCCCTCATTTACGCGCCGATATTCACAGCCCAAAGGAGTATCAGCTCGTATTTCCAGCGGTGATGATGTCTAGATAACTAGACGTTTTCTAGATAGCCTTGGCCTTTTAAGACGCGACAAGAATTGGCGAAAAGAAAGTCGAGTGCCAATACGGGCCCAAGCAAGCGCATCACCTCCTACATCACTTCTCTCTTTCGTTTCTACCTTCAAGGACCTCCCAAAATGCCATCCAAGCCCAGACGGACATGTGCCGACAAGGACGACCTTGTATGGGAGAAGCTGGATGACCGGATCGATGACTGGTACAAGTCGGTCCGTACCAACGACGTATACCGGGCAGTTGCGCGGTTCATTCTGAAATACAAGCCCGGCGATCCCGAATTGATGCACCTCGCGCTCAAGGGTGCGTACAACATTGCGTACCGTCTCGAATACAAAGATGGCTCGTCTGTTATTATGCGGATCCCAATTAGAGGTAGGCAGAATTGGTAAAGCTGATGTCTCTCTTCGGGTTGCACCGTCTCACTGCTTTCGTAGATACGGTGCCGTTCCAGGACGAGAAAGTCCGGTACGAGGTGGCTACGATGCGGTACGTCAAGGCCCACACGACAATCCCCGTTCCGCATGTGTACCACTGGGGCATGGCAGCCGACAATCCGCTGGGCTTGGGTCCTTTTATTATCATGGACTACATCGACCACCACCAGAACCTGTCGCGGGCCCTCATGGATCCGACACGTGCGCTGGGAAAACGGCCGATCCTCGACGCCGACATCGACGAGGACCGGCTGGCGTCCATCTACGAGCAGGTCGCCGACATTCTCCTGCAACTGGATGCGCTGCGGTTCCCACGCATTGGGTCGCTGCTCGAGGACGCATCAACAGGCGACATCACGGTGGCGGGCCGCCCCTTGCTGGCCAACATGATTGATGTCGTCGTACATACCGACATACCGGAGGAGGGCATCCTGCCAGCAGCAGATACGACCTATGACACGGCCGACGCCTGGTTTGCTGCCCTCGCCGACGTGCACATGGCACAGCTGGTCTTTCAGAGACGTGACGCCGTGGAGGATGCCGACGACGCTCGCGACAAATACGTGGCGCGCCGGCTATTCCGCCAAGCTGCAGCAGACGGCCGGTTTACGCCAGACGTCGGTTCGAGTCGTGGAAGCGCAGTAACGAATGCCATCTCACTCTACTCGGAAGACCTGCGACCTGCCAACATCCTGCTCAACAAGGACGACCATATTGTTGGCGTTATTGACTGGGAATTCGCCTATGCTGCGCCACTTTCTTTTGGTAGTTCTCCCCCATGGTGGCTGTTGATCGAGGAGCCCGAGTCATGGCCCCTTGGTGGACTGTCTGAATGGATGAGCGAGTACGAGCCTCGGCTGCAGACGTTTTTGACCATTCTCGAACGTGTCGAGAAAAGGCGGGCGTCGTCCACAGACTCGCTTGTAACCACTGGCACACCCAGTGAAGTATCCCTCTCCCAACGGATGCGTGCCAGCTGGACCAGCAACGCGTGGATGCGCAACTACGCGGCCCGGCGCTCGTGGGCGTTTGATTTTTTGTGGTGGAAGTACCTCGACGAGGCCATCTTTGGGCCCAATGAGGACCAGGACCATAAGGTGCGCGTGACTACGATGACGCCGGACCATAAACACTTGGTGGAGTCGTTTGTGGCGCGGAAGTTGGAGGAGGGTCTGGACAAGGAGATTACGACGTGGGAAAAGGAGGATGCTGTTGCCCATTTGGCAAGATATCTTATCTAAGTCGGCTTGCAGCACAGGTGGATTAATGGCTGAAGGTTCCCATTGACGTCACATCAAAAATGGTGCGCAGAAATGGAGAGATTGATCTTTAAATTAAACGAATTAAAAGTCACAAAATAACGATACAGTGGTAAAGAGACACTGTGCAAAACTAGGTTCGTGGGAAATATTGCAAAACAGACCCATGCAAAATACATCAAGAGTTAGGAGACCGAAATTGGGTTCCTGAACAATATTGACAGCAAAATTAAGGCAGACGTATTTATGTATTGTATGCTGAGGCATGGGCAGCAAATTAGTGTGTTGACAAACTTTATATGACACTAAATCCGTACTATTGAATTCACTACTATTATCCATCGTGTATGACCAAGTGCACACATGTTTAGGTTCATATGTCATCAGAAACTTTATTTGCTACTCACAGCAGCCCACAACAAACCAACACACTTGAGTCAAGTCTGGACAAGATGAACCTTGTTATCCAACTATATATTTATCGCGACGGAAGAATGGATTCCTTTCCTTTCTTCTTTATTTGTTTTTTCTTCGCCTGCATCAGCCCTGGGAATAAACTATCCACCTGGTTCTGATAATTTCTCGAAAGCAACAAGAGCAACTTACATTCCCAACTCTATCACAGCCACAATCACAACAACAATGGACACAATCTACGCATACTTCGGCGCAGAAGGCCTATTTCCGACGGTAAATTCAATCGAAGCCGACGCCATGCTCGTCGAAGACGTGCCCTACTCAGACATGCCGGCCATCGAAGAAGCGCGCAGGCGGTACGGCGGCAACGAAAAGTACCGACTCCACTACTGGCCGCAGATGCAGCGGCTGCATGTCACCAAAGTGACGCAGAGGCGCCGGATCGTGACCGAAGCGTTCCGGATGGCGCTCTCCCTCAAGCTCTGGGCCATGGGGGTGCCCACGGGCTATATCAAAGTGGACGGCAGTGGCGGCGCTCTGTCGTGGCACGGGCCCTGGACGTGCCGGGCCCATGAGGGGATGCAGCGCTTTGCTCCGCCGTGGCATGGTGGCAGTGCCGACGCGGGTGATTATGTTATGGACGACCACAACCGCGAGTCTCCTTATTTCGACCATTGCCAGTGCGGCGACTCGGATGTGCGCCAGGACGACCACGATACTGAAGGGGTCAGCAACATCCAAACCAGTGTCGAGGACGACGACAACGACGAGGACGACGCCAACCGCAGCACAGAGACGCCCCGGCCCAGACGATACGGCCAAGGACGGCGTTCTGTCCGACGCCGCTACAGCGAGTACGGGCACTACGGCGAAGAAAATGTCTACCGCCGGGGTACGGCCGAGCCCGACAACATGCTGATGCCCATTGAGTGCATGCGGCAGCTGCCCACGGAACACCCCGGCTACTGGCCCACGCTCGTCATCGAGACGCACCTCAACGGCTCGCGCCAGACGCTCGAGGACAAGGTGCGCTGGTGGTTCACGGCCTCGGAGAAGCGCGTCAAGGTCGTCATCGCCCTCTACGCCAGCACGGACGACAAGGAGCTCCAGATCGCCAAGTTTACGAGCGCCGACGGCGAGCCCGACGTGCGCACGGTGCAGTTCGGCGGCTGTGCGCCCGTGGACCGACTGGCGGCGGCGGCCGGGCGGGCCACGACCATGTCCACCTACTGGACGATCCACGGCGGGCCCCTCAAGATTGACTTTCACGAGATGTTTGTGCGGGCGCCCCTGGTCAGCGGCGTCCCGCGGCGCGAGACGCCCGTGGTGTTTACCGACGACGACCTGGCCGAGATGGCGCACAATGCGGTCTACATGGACGAAGTGGCCGGTCTGGCGCTGCATACCGGCCAGGCGTGATGTGGATATTCTCAATGCAATTAATGACTGTTGCGCGTGTTGCACTTGGAAAGATAATGTCCATGTTCAAAGAAGAACGGAAGTAGATACGAAAACGACGGCCCTGGGTCTCGATTTCAGGTCTCCTGGGGGCCAGAATCGTAACCGTGTTCTTGCGTCCCTTATTGACTATAGGTGAAAAATTCAATACGATACACATTCTCGTTGTTTTATTAAAACACAAACTCCCCTAGCCTGCAGAGTCCTCTCTCTAACCAAGAAGGTACTTTGCAACACTAAATTATAGCCGTTTACTTCTCACTTCTTTAAGATGAGGCTACACGGCCGGGCGGTCCGCGCTCCTAACCATCCTGACTACCTGCCTAAATACCCTCGACGGGTATTGACCTGATGACATCCCAAGTCACTCGTCTACAAATAATATTTAACGTCGCGGTCCCCCAAGCATATAACCTGCCACCACGCTATTCTCGTTACTTTCGGAGAGCAGAGATTGCCATTATGAAGACCAACGCTTTCATCGGAGTGCAGTTCATCGGACTAGCTACCTTAGCAGCCAGCCATGCGAGCCTATGGGGTAAGCCTCCTTCCTGAACTGGCCCTTTCCATTGCGATATATGAGTCCGAAAGTAACTGATTTATCTTGCAGCCCAATGCGGCGGAATGGGCTATGCGGGTGCTGCGAGCTGCGTTTCCGGTGCAGTCTGCTCCAAAGTCAAGTGAGAAGCTTACATCTTTGAAAAATAGCGTCAGAATTTGTATGGCTGACACTCTTGCAAGAGATGACTATTATCAATGTGTGCCAAGCGACTCGGCCATAATTCGAATAACTAAACATTAACTTTCTACACTTATATAGTAAAGAACGGCTATACCAGGCTCTTAAGGTTTATACCCGTAACGCCGTATACTATTATAAACCGTCCGTATATAAGTACCTTAAAAAGCTAATTTAGTAAAAAATCTATAATAAGGACGGCTATCCAGGCCGGGACTATGTTCGCTAGCTCAAAGACTTTTTTATACTTAATAGCCCGTACGGCTAGTATACCGTGTTTATCATGGTTCCTCTAGGTATGAGCTTGGCTATAATGTAGATGAGGTAAAAAACGGGCGTCTTTCCGTTAATTCTCGTTATATAGGCGCTTAGTTAAGCCCTCTTAAGTCTAGCCCTTCTTCATAGTGCTAACATGATTTATACCGGTAAGTATACACTTACCTTTTTATAACTTACTATATAAAAAAGAGATAGACCTATTAACTAAATTTATAATAATAGACCTTTACGCAGATAACCTTTTAATCGCCTTGATGGACGAGTCTATTCTGTCCACTATTAAAGAGAGCGAGACCACTAAACCGTCACTATGGAAATAAGTTGGTGACGCCACCGCCAAGCTCCGTTGCCGACCTCGAACGCCAAACCAACGACCGTATCAGTAAGCTCACTAGTATTATACACGCGTGCGCCCCGGCCAAGTCACCTAATTAATTAACTAAGTTATAAATTACTTAATAGGTTAAACGATGGCGTTAACCTTTAATAAGAAGACAACGTCGGCACGACTTATTACCGCCAGCGCCCCACAAGAACCCCCACTATCACCAATCCTATTTATCCTCTTTACTTCATCACTTTACTAAGCCCTTTATCGCCACCCCGGGGTTATTACCCTCGGGTTTATAGACGACACCAACCTCCTCACGAGTAACCGTACGACAGGCTTTTGCTGCCACCTCCTACGGGAGGTATAAACTACTATCACGGAGTAGGCACGGCCGAGAGGCGTTATATTTAAGCCGGTAAAGAGCGAGCTACTCCACTTCTCCCGTACCTATATAGCCCTAATAATAACGCTTACGCTTAATCGGGCCACCGTCCTTACGCCTCAGTAGTCGGCCCACTTTCTCGGTATCTGGCTTAATAGGAAGCTCCTTTTTTTAGAGTACCTTTGATAAATAAAGCGCCGTCTTACTATATAAAGCTACGCCCTTATAAGGCTTACTGGGAAGACGTGGGACTATATACTTCTGTAGGCCTGTATGATTTATATAGTAGTACTTTAAAGTATAATAGCTTATAGTGTAAGTGTCTTCCTTTTAGAGACGGGTAACCGCTAGCCGATAACCTCTCTTAATATTATCTTTTATAACTGTCTTTATATTATTCTTAGGGCCTATTAGTTTATATCTATCTACCTTCTTTACTTTAAGGTAGGTATATTATTATTAAACCTTTACTTAGCTTATTAATATATTATCTTCTTATTCTAGTTAGACTATTAAGTAAAAGCCTAAATAATCTAGGGTATAGTTTATTAGCCCTAACCTTTTACTAACTATTATACGCTTATCTCCACTTTACCCCTACTACCTACCTCTAAAGAGATAGATTAAGTTATAGTTACCGCCTATTAAAAGGCCCTTTAATAGTAGGATACTAGTAATAGTTACTCTATAAGATCTCTTATAGTATAAACGTTATATTAGACGTTATAGGCTATATAACACTACCATTAACACCTTATAAAGGCCGAAAGTAGTCTCCTTATATAGATCTATACCGGCTATATCGGCCTATAAGCCTATCTCTACCGTTAATAGGCTATAGACTCACCTACATACCTATATAGCACCGGGAAGAAGACCGTAACCTACGTCCTTTTAACTTATATAATAATACCACTACGGCCATCGGACTAACTATAAACACTTAAAGAACTAGACCACCGGCTATAGAGCGGTCTTACGGCTAGACTACTCCTCCGTTAACTTATCCGGAGTGGTAGGCTCCTAGAGTATAACCTAGTAAGGGAGCTTGAACGGTCACCGGCTCCGGCCTAGGATGGTGATAACCCTAATGATACACTAACTCTCCTTTACTCTTTATACTATCTATTTTATTTATTTTGTTTATTTTGTTTATTTTATTTATTTTATTTACTTTATTTACTTTATTTATTTTATTTATTTTATTTATTTTATTTATTTTATTTATTTTATTTATTTTATTTATTTTATTTATTTTAT
>WNLO01000158.1:0-57284 GCA_021398005.1 Sporothrix luriei | reverse complement strand
GGTTCGGGGGGCCGGTGGCGTCGTCCCGTGTCGTGTGTTGTTTTGTCCAAAAAATGGCCTTTCCCCCCCCCCCCCCCCCCCCCCCCCCGCGAAGACCATGTCTTTGTCTGCCTCTTGCCTGCCTCCTGTCGATGCCGCATGGCGAAAGCTGTGGGCGAGCCGCGACATGGCCGCCGTGCCGATGACGCGATTGCGTCGGCGAATCACACAACTTGCCTTTTTCGTCGTGCAAGTCGCCCGGGACCCACTTTTAACGACCTCACTACTGTACAGCGCCTGAGAAGCTACTTCGTACAGAGTGCATCTGTTGGCAGGGACGGCTGGTTTGGTTGAAGCTGGTTATTTTTGTCCGGTAGAGGAACAGAGGAACATTCTGCTCGAGTCATTTCACGCGGGTGACCGTTGGCACCGGCGTACCGTCTGTTTCCTGCATCCTACTCCGTACTTGGCTTCTAGACTGCCTCCATCAATGGCCTCCTCACAGCCATGCCATCCCGGACTAGCAATAGCTCTCAGGCTTGGTGTCTACATTGGGAAGTTTGATCCGTCCCCTCCTTATGCAGGAGGCAGACCTGCTCCCCTTTCTCCGGGCCCCTTTTCCTGAGCCTGCTTTCCCCGGAGAAGGCAACTCCACGGCAGACCAACAGACCACAGACCAGACCAGGCATTAGCCGTCGATCAAGCAATCAGGCGTTGGGGCATGGCCCAAAGAGGGGCGCCGTTGCGACATTCGTGATCGATATGTCGTTGTACCCCGCGGACACGAGACGGCGAAAAGGGGCGAAAACGAGACAACGGCTGCGTTGATGGCAGCGGTCGAGGTGCTGTGCCTCTGGGACGCGTTTTGGGCATGCCACAGGCCGTCTTTCAGTTGCTTCTTTGCCCTCGCGGAGCTCGCTCGCCGGTCTCGCAGCGGCCTGGTCGCTGTTGTTTCCGTCGTCCCGCCAGATGTGTCTTCAGCCAGGCCCTATTTGTCTATTTGTCTGATTATTATTCTGTCCCGAGGCCAGTCGATATAAAGAGGAACCCGTGCTCAAAGCAACGACAGAGACGGAACCCCTCCGTCTATTTCTGTTTCCAATTCTGCATATCGATCACAGATCCGACTATCTGATCGTACATGTTGCGACGCCTCACATAGATCAAAGTGCATCGACAGCCCATTGCCTAAATAACCCCCATACCCCCATCCTCATCCCCCGTATCCCCCTCATCCCACCCTTTCGTCATCCTCTCACACAACCCCCACAGCCGTCACCATGGCGCCCGCAGCCGTCGAGACCATCACGATCCCCGAGCCCCCCAAGCTGCACACCACCACCGCCGCCACGGGCGACTACAAGGAGCTGTCCCCCACGCGCTTCAGCCGCGAGGACGAGGTGGCCGGCAGCGAGCGCTTCGAGGCCGCCAAGTACCCCCACTACCTGCCCACCTGGAACCGCGACGAGCACTACCCGCCGCTGCAGCCCTTTGAGCACCACGAGCACGGCAAGGATGCCGACACCACCTTCCCCGAGCTGCTGCCGGCGTCGGCCCGGCGCGTCGACCTGACGCCCACCATCGGCTCCGAGGTCCGCGGCGTGCAGCTCAGCTCGCTGACGGACGCCGGCAAGGACCAGCTGGCGCGCTTCGTGGCCGAGCGCAAGGTCGTGGCCTTCCGGGCGCAGGACTTTGCCGACCTGCCCATCCAGCAGGCGCTGGACTTTGGCGGCTACTTTGGCCGCCACCACATCCACCCGACCTCGGGCGCCCCCGAGGGCTACCCGGAGATCCACCTGGTGCACCGCGCTGCCGGCGACCGCACGGCCGAGGCCTTTTTCGCGACGCGGACCAACTCGGTGGCGTGGCACTCGGACGTGTCGTACGAGCAGCAGGCGCCGGGCACCACCTTTCTGTACATTCTGGACAAGCCCGAGACGGGCGGCGACACGCTGTTTGTGGACGGCGTCGAGGCGTACAACCGGCTGAGCCCGGCGTTCCAGCAGCGGCTGCACGGCCTGCAGGCGACGCACTCGGGCCTCGAGCAGGTCAACTCGAGCGTGGCGCGCGGCAGCATCAAGCGCCGCGAGCCCGTCTACAACGTGCACCCGCTGGTGCGCACGCACCCGGCCACCGGCGAGAAGGCGCTCTATGTGAACCAGCAGTGTACGTCGCCTCCAACGGGTTTATGATTTTAGTTTTATCCCCCCACTAACGTTGTAGTCACCCGGGAAATTGTCGGCCTCAAAAAAGAAGAGTCCGACGCGCTGCTCGACTTTCTCTACCGCCACCTCGCCCTCGGCGCCGACTTCCAGGCCCGCGTCAAGTGGGAGGAGGGCACCGTCGTCGTCTGGGACAACCGCGTCACCCAGCACACGGCCCTCGTCGACTGGACCGGCGGGGCCCGCCGCCACCTGGCGCGCATCACGCCGCAGGCCGAGCGGCCGTTTGAGACGCCGTTTGAGGCCAAGGCGTGAGCGAGCGAAGCAAAGCGAGCGAAGCGAGCGGCGACGGCCGACGAGGCATGAAAGGCTGAGCTGCCCGCAAAAATAGCATACACGAGCATGGCAGTGATTTGAATCTCCTTCTCCAAACCCGTCATATTGTGATTCGTCATTGTATCCCATATTTTTGTGTCTCGTAAATCGTCTCGTAAATCGTCTCGTAAATCGTCTCTCATAACTCGTAATGACGCCCTCCTCGCCGTCAGAGAAACGAGGGAATCGTGTCCAGCGGAGCCGTGTCTTGCTCGTCGCGCTTGTGCGCGCGGCGGCGCTTCCGCTCGTGCAGGCGATCCGCCTTTTCCTGCGCCCGTCGTTTTCGCAGCGTCTGCATCAAGTCGCCTGCATCGAGGTCGTCCACTTCGTCGACGTCGACGTCGACGTCGACGTCGGTGTCCTCCTCACCCTCCGTCTCATGCCGCGCCTGCACATCCCGCGCTTCGACGTCTGGCGCAAACGAGACGGACCTCTTTTCTGGTGGGCGTGGAGGGAAGTAGGCCGACGATATGTCTGGCTGGGCGGTCGTTGTTTGCTTCGCAGGCGGGCCATCTAGGTCGTCGTCGTCGTCGTCGTCGTCGCCGCCGTTGACTTCCTCGCCTCCACGGCTGCCTGCCACAACGACCGACGGTCGGCCCCCCGCCACAGATGCCACCGACACCAGCGACGGCCGGGCCTTGCGCGGATCGCTCTCCATCAGATCGTGCAGGGCCGTGCCCACCCAGGGTGTGGTGTCGTCGTCGTTGTCGTCCTCGGCATTGCCCACGGCACGCTCAGCTGCCGCCTGCTTGGCTCGCTGCTTAGCCGCTGCCGTGCGCCGTGCCACGCGATCCCGTGCTGCCGTGGACACGCCAGTCGTGACCGTCGGCCGGGCGAGCGAGCGAAATGCCGCGGCCGTACCGTGGCCCTTGGCCCGCGCCTTGCGCTTGAGTCGCTGGTAGGCGGCCGCGTGGAGGTGGGCCGTGAACGTCTGGGCGACGGCGAGCAGCTCGTCCTCGACCATGCGGTAGCGGTCGTCGTGGGCCATGCCGTCGACCATGAAGCTTTCGGGGGGCGGGGCCGGCGGAGGCGATGTGGACGGCGTGCGGACTGTTTTGGGGGGAGGGGGGATGGGATTAGACAAAATCAGGTGCGGAGTCGGGGAACCGGGACAGACCTACATCTGTGCGGGGGATCGCTCGTATGTGGCCCCTTTGAGGACGAGGACGTGGCTGTTGTGGGCACACGGCGGGTGTCGTCGTCGTCGTCGCTGTCGGTGCCGCTGTCGTCATTGTCGTCATCCTTGTCCTTGCGACGGCCTGAACGACTTGACACACCAGGCGAAACAGACTGGGGATGTACAGCACGTGGTGGTCGTGGCTGTGGCTGGCCACTTGCGCCGTGTCGTGCCCATGGCAGTTTGCGCGCCATGTTCGTCGTCTGTTGTGGCACTCTTTTCTTGACGACAATTTCGGCACGTCAAGGCAACCCGCGACGACGCGTTGAGTGGTGGGAGACATACAGTGCGGGGTGCCGATGTGGTGCAGTTTCACTGCGTGGTACAGTGTCTATAACACACAATGACTGTGTTCTACACTGTGTTAGCATCATGTCCACAATCGACATCGACTGCTGTATGACGAATTGGTGATGCTTCTCTTTCAACAAACAGTAATTGCACAGCCGGTGCACTGCGTGACCGGCCGCGATCTGCATGCAGAGCGCGATAAGGACGAGGGATTTTTTTGGATAATTTTACATTTTACAGCCCGCGGGCGACGAACGATATTGCGGCAAATGAATATGGACGACGGAAGACGGAATTGCCAGTCCCGGCCGGACGGCCTGAGCTGCAGACAAACTGGCGGAGACGGACGGAAATAAATGCCTCGTCTTCAAGCTTGCTCTTCTTCTCTGCCCATCGCGTCCCCGTCCTTGCATAGGCTCAACGCTGGCCGGCCGTCCAGGTGCATCTGCGAGAGCAAACAGGACCAGGCACAGAACAACCCGACTGGCCAGCGCCTATTGCTTCACAGATGTACCTGCCCAACGGCCTGTTCATCTGTTTTTCTGCGTTCACCCGCTGTGTGACTGGCGTTGCCCACAATGACTCGGTTTTGGCGATCGTCAGGGACTCTTTTGCTGGTGGCCTCCCGTTTGGGAAGTCTTGTAGAACAATTGGACGGAACGAAAGAACATTGCGCTTTGGTGCGACACGTCTCCTGTCTCATCGAGCGCCGACGGACGACGAATCGCTGCGTGAGTTGTCGAGGAGTTGTTGCGTGAATGGTCATGATGAGTGGACAGTGCAGTGGACAGGAAACAAACGCATCGTCAAACGAAGCACCTGCACTCCTGCCCAATCAAGGCACAATCGCAAAGGCCACATTAAGCTCAGGGCAGGCAACGGGGCCTCGCTGTGGCATGTGCCCCGCAGCCCGCACGGGGACACTGAAGCCGTTGCAGAACCGCCGTGTTCCTGGCGAATGCGCTGCTGTGATTGGCCAGCTGTGTGAAACAACACAAACAGCACCAACAAGCACTAACTGACAGGTTGCCCGATCGCCAGCAGTGCACTAATTGCGTGCTAAATCTGTGGCCAGGCACCGCCAGGAATGCAAGGCGGTCCCCACCGGCACTGAGGCGGCTGGGACGCAACGCCATTGGGTGGCCAGCAGTGTAAGTTGGCAATAAGTGAGAATAAGGTGAGAAGACGTCGAGAAGAAGTTGACAAACTGCGCATCCATTCCTGGCCCCAACCACAATACCTCGTAAGCCCTCCGCCCCGTAAACAACCCCCTTTCTGCATTGTTTTTGCGTCCCATCCATTGTCGGGAACGACTGGCTATGAGCAAACCGACTGTACGACACACAGCCATTCCATTCAAACAGTCGAACAGCGTGCCCGAATGTTCATGAAACAAGTCGACCTGGGGCTGGCAGCGGGAGATCTGCATCGAACGACATGTAAGACTTACTATTGAACAGGTCTGGCGTCCGCCGTCCGTGTGTTCTGTACATGTGTTTGTGCTTGTGTCTGGCTCTGTAAATGACCTGTGCTTGTACCTGTGCCCGTTAAGTGACTGCTGAACAATGTGCAGCCTCCTCGTTCATCACGCCCTCGTTCCTCGTGTGCCCCGTTCGCTCTTTCCCGCCGTAGTACGCCCGCGCCTGTGTGAGCAATGAACAAGCTTTTCTTGCACATTCTTTCCTGCACCTCCTGCCGTTGTGCCTTCCTGCACTGTACCTTACAAACGCATTCTGCGGCCATATCGGGAAGGCTCGTCTGGTCGCTCTTTCCTGTTCCTGCCTCCGTCAGGCGTGAGCAGTTTTTCGACTGGCCAAGTGAACAGCGCTCCTTCCTTTCCGGTCTTTTGAGACTGCCTCCCAAACATATAAAAGTTTGCTGTCCGGCTGTCCTCTTGGCATCTTTCTTTCCCTCTCTCTTCTTCTCCTTCATCGTCATCACAAACCACACTGCAACACACTGCAACACAAGCGACACAACACACAACGCACAACACACAACACACAACACACAACACACAACACACAAGCAACACAACACACACTCCCTCGAACATAGCTACTGTCTTCTGGTAAGACAGTTGCTACACAGTTCACACAGTCACATCGTTCACCTCTTCCTCGCTCTCTCTTCGAGACATCATCACCTTTCGCCTTTCTGAGACTTTCTTTCTCGAGCATCAACCGGCCTTCCTCTCTCTCCAGAGACCGTCTCAGCAAGACATCATACACATCACCAACCTGTCTCGACCTCTTCTACGCACACAATACACACCGCGGACATCATGGTCGCCCCCATCCTCTCGACGGCCTTCCTGGCCCTTCTCTCGGCCTCCCCAGCTCTAGCTCACATGACTCTGGCTTCACCCATTCCCTTTGGCAACCCCACCACGTCGCCCCTCAACTCGGACGGCTCCAACTACCCATGCCAGATCGTCGGCTCGCCTGCCACCTTTTACGCCGACGCCGCCTCGTCTGCCAACAACACCATGGCTTTGGGCGCCACCCAGACCCTCAGCTTCCACGGCAGCGCCGTCCACGGCGGCGGCTCCTGTCAGCTGGCCCTGACCACCGACATGCAGCCCTCCGCGTCCACCTCCTGGCAGGTCATCCTGAGCATCGAGGGCGGCTGCCCCACCACCGACGGCGCCGGCCCCAGCACCTACGACTACACCATCCCGGACTCCATCGCCCCCGGCAAGTACGTCTTTGCCTGGTCCTGGATCAGCAAGCTGTCGGGCGCCCCCGAGTACTACATGAACTGTGCGCCCGTGACCATCACCGGCAAGGCCGCCGCCAAGCGCGACGACGCCGCCGTCGAGGCTCGTGGCGCCGCGCTGCCCAACCTGTTCGTCGCCAACCTGGCCTCCATCAACAGCTGCCGGACCACCACTAGCACCGACCCCGTCTACCCCGACCCCGGCCCGAACCTGCTGAAGCCCAGCAAGATGACGACCAACTTCCAGCCGCCCTCGGGCACCGACTGCTTCCCACTTGGTGCGACGAACTCGTCTTCTAGTTCTGGCTCTGGCTCTGGCTCTGGCTCTGGCTCTGGCTCTGGCTCTGGCTCTGGCTCTGGCTCTGGCTCGGGTTCGTCCAGTGTTGGCGCCGGCTCTGCCTCTACCGCCAGTCCCGCTGCCGCCTCTTCCAAGGCCACCTCGGCCACCGCGCCCGCCACCACCCTGACCACCCTGACCACACGGACCAAGTCGGCATCCTCGTCTGCTACCGGCACCGCCAATGGCACCGTCAATGGCACCGCCACAGCCACGGGCGGCATCTTTGTCACCGTCTCCACGGGCGCTACCACTGCCGCGACACCCAAGACACCCGCTACCACCCCGACCGCTGCTGCTTCGCTCACGTCGGCGGCTCCCAAGGCCTCTGGATCGTCCTCGCCTTCGTCTTCGGGCACTGGCGGTGGCCTCAGCGGTGCCTGCACGACCGAGGGCACGTTCAACTGTGTTGGCGGTACCCAGTACCAGCAGTGCGCTTCCGGTACCTGGACCGCTTTGCGGGCCATGCCTGACGGCACCAAGTGCCAGGCCGGTCAGAGCACCACGCTCTGGGCTCGTGGCGAGGTCGACTCGGCACCGTCCAAGCGCCTCCGTCGTGTCCGCCGGCTGTAAGCACAACAACAAGCCGACGAGCTTCTATCGGCTGGTCATCTCCTGGTGACGTGACCATGTACTATCCAAGACCGCTTCTATTCTCTGACCCTCTTCTTCACTTCGTCAACCCCCATTCAACTTTACTTTTTTGACTCTCCCCATTTTTGTACCTCTTCACTTTGCATCGTGGTCGAGCAACACTTTTGCACCCACGCCATTGCGCGCCTTGACTTTTGTTTCCATTCTTTTTTTGTTACCCCTTCTTTTTGTCTTTTTGATAATTTGGCATCTCTGGCATTTACACTGGCAGCCGCAACGGCCCAAATTGGTCTCTCTCATGGCAAACAAGCATTTTTCCAGCTAAAAATACGAAAACAATTTTGATAACAACCTTGACAGTCTTGCAATAAATGCGACATGCATGTAAAAGCACGGATTGGATAGCAAATAACCGGACATAAATAACTAATTTGACGTGCTCCGTGGAACCGTCGTAATCTTCCGTCCCCTCCAAAGTGCCTACATTAGCCGAGCCGGGAAAACACCGCAATCAAAAGAAACGTCGCTGCCGCGTGTCACTCGGTATTCGATGCTGTTTCCCTTGTGGGACGCGTAGAAACGAGAGTATACAGCTCCAAACGGACCCAACTGTCCGCCAGTCATCAGAACCTCTGCTCAGTCCCCGCTGCAACACACCTTTGTCTACAGGACGTCCAATATACACCGGCCATGCACTGGAACATGGGACCGGTGCCCCGGAGAATGTGCCAAGTAAATTGACAGGTGACTCTCGACATGACCCGGTGGAGAGATGCAATGGATTGCGGGGGATGTGTTGGTGGCCATTTAAACACGGAGCACCGTTCACGACTGTTTCTTACCCCAGACATCTGTAGACGTCTGCGCAGCTTTACAAAACATATGTGAGCTCACTGGAACGTCCCTCCCCCAGCTGGACATACAACACACGTCCAGTGCATTCTCACCATGGCACGCCTTTCGCTGCTCCCGCTGCTCCTGGCGGTTCTCGCCGCCGTCCCGGGCACGCAGTCGGCCGCCGTGTTCCCGCCGCCGCGCGACCTCACCGTGGCAAGAACGGTCGACACCGCCGACGCCACCGACGCCACCGCCGCCGGCGGCGGGTACTACTCCTCCTTTTGGAACGACGGCACCGCCAAGGTCAAGTACACCAGCGGGCCCGCCGGCCAGTACGCCGTCACCTGGTCCGGCAACAAGGGCAACTTTGTCGCCGGCAAGGGCTGGAACGGCGGGCCCCCCGCCGCCGTCAACTACTCCGGCACCTTTGCCCCCGACGGCAACGCCTACCTGTCCCTCTACGGCTGGACCACCAACCCCCTCGTCGAGTACTACATCGTCGAGTCCTACGGCACCCACAAGCCCTGCTCCTCCCCCTCCGACGACGCCACCCAAAAGGGCAACGTCACCGTCGACGGCGCCACCTACGAGATCTGGACCAAGATCCGCCACAACAAGCCCTCCATCCAGGGCACCGCCACCTTCCCCCAGTTCTTTTCCATCCGCACCGACCGCCGCGTCGGCGGCACCGTCCACACGGACGCGCACTTCAAGGCCTTTGCCGCGGGCGGGCTCGAGCTGGGCACGCACAAGTACATGATTGTGGCGACGGAGGGGCAGGACAGCAGCGGGACGGCGTCGATTGACGTGGGCGTGGCGCCGGCGGCGGCAGCGGCGGTGTGAAGCGGGGAGGGGGAGGGGGGACGATGAAGGAAGGACAAGGATGGTCTTTTGTATTGTGATGTGTTTGTTCAATATCTTTGCAATCCAGATTGACTCGTCTACACAGAAAATGCATGACAAACGCGCCATTGCACTCATCACCTCTCACGTTTCGTGGTTCCGGACCAGCCAAAAGGTGAACCAGTCGATGATGCCCTGCAGGCTCTGTTCCTTGACCCAGCCTGTTTTGTTAGTAGGGTGCGTAGGCGGCATGAAAGTACGAATTTGGCGTCCGACTCACGCTCGTAGGGATCGCGCAGATCGCCCCGGGACGCAAACCCGTGCTTGACGTTGTAAAACAGCTGCTCGTGGAACGGCGTCGCCTGCGCCATCAGAAGGTCCAGCGCCCGGCGCCGCGGCGCCGTGTGGAAGGCGCTGTCGTGCTCGGCGCACGACAGAAACAGCGGCTGCCGCGCGTTCCGGAAGTGCGCCTCCGTGAGCCGCGACGGATGCGCCACGGCGCCCGCCGACACGCCGTTGTCCGTCGCCACCAGGTCCAGCACAAACGGCGCCCCGAAACAGTACCCCGTGC
Source organism: Sporothrix luriei (assembly GCA_021398005.1). Taxonomy (NCBI): domain Eukaryota; kingdom Fungi; phylum Ascomycota; class Sordariomycetes; order Ophiostomatales; family Ophiostomataceae; genus Sporothrix; species Sporothrix luriei. The sequence continues at coordinate 47,400 of WNLO01000158.1, read as the reverse complement.
ACGCATACCGCGTGTCCGGCGCGGTGCCGAACCGCGCCTTGGCCGCCGCCACCCACACCGGCACGTGCTCCGTCGCAAACGCAAAGTGCTTGTCGCGCCACGCCTTCTGGTCAAAGTCGGCCGGCGCCGGCGCGTCGTGGTCCGCCCGGTACGTGGAGATGGGGTCGCCGCGGAAGTAGTCGATGCCGAGCGCCGTGAAGCCCGCGGCCGCGAAGCCGTCCATCAGCAGCTTGGCATTGTTCGAGAGGCCCCAGACGTCCGGGAAGTAGAAGACGACGTGGCCGTTGCCGGCGACGCCCGTGGGCGGCCGCGCCACGTAGGTCTGGACCCCCGCCAGCTCTTCCTCGACGCCCTGGGGCGTGCCCGTGTGGATGCTGCCGGTGAAGCAGCATTGCGAGGGCGGCTGGGCGAGGTATTCTTCGGGTTGGGCCATGGTGAGAAGAAAAAGACTGTAAAGAAATATTCTTGTTATATCAAATCCATGACCCCTTTCTGTCTCTCGCGCCTTCCATCTGTCCAAAGCAAGGAAGCCCTCTCCTTTATGCTCGTCGCAAGGGGCGGAACGTCGGAGCCGAAGCGGAAGGAGACAGGCGACGTGCCTGCCCCGTGCGGATTGTGCAATGCCACAGCGGACCAGTTAGCTGGAAGCCCTCCTGCCCGTTGGGTGACGTGCTAGCAAGTGAACGCCTGTCATGTTGCGTGGGGTAGACGGGGGTGCATGGCAGTGGTATTCTGTATACTATCGAGGATGACGGGTGGAGGTGAATCGAATTGAATCAGAACATAGAGTCACAACATAGTTTCCCAGCCTAGTCCTTCGAATACCACTGAATCGACGCCAAGGCGTGGTCTGTTCCCAACGGGCAGACGGCCATACAACGTATGTTCCTTCCTCACCAAAACTGGAGTGGGTTGATCGTGCCTTCCTGTTGGTCTCCTGTTCCTTCCCTCTTTCTCCATGGCTCCTTCCTCTGGGTGGTCAATCCCGACAACGATGCATTCTCGCGCAGTTTTCAGTTTTCAGCTCTTCAGCTCTTCTCGATACCGTCATTGTTCCAACTTTATCCTCCCGCATCGAGCACGACCTCGGCGATCAGCCCTTGCGTGTTGCCAAGATGAGACCGGGTGTCTTGGCGATGCTGAGAGCCAATCTCAATTGGCCGCGCAAAGGGGTCTTCGAAGACAGCGCGACGCCCGCTAGAATTTAGTGCCCAGCTGCAAGAGATATAGGCTACGGTGGCCGCTTGGGGGAGAACAAGGAAGGGGCGATTGGCACCTGTCATCGTAGAACATGCGGGAAAGGGGTAAAGAGGGGCAGTCGAGGGCGCCGCGTGCGCCTGTAGCGGGCAGTTGACGTCATCACCGCTCGGGGAAGGCTCGACCCACGAGAGGCAGGAAACAGTGCAATCCCAGCAGAGCGAGGAAAGAACAGCCCACTCCTAGCATGTTGTGTACGCCTTGCTTCAAAATGTCTTGGCTTTTTTCTCTTTTGTTTTTGGGGTCATAGTTTCAATAGGTATGTATACAAACGATCGCCCGTTTTGTGAACACGCGGGCGTTCTCGAACCCGTTGTCTTTTGTTCAACATCTTTGAACTAACTGTCATCATCTGCATCTACGACAGCGATTCGGTTGACCTTCCAACGATACGAAATCAACATTCCTGGCCAAGACAGAGAGTCTTTGGACTACATCGACATACAACACACTTTGCACAATTCTCCTGGCAATTGTCTATCGTGCCATCTCCGTGCAACTTTGAACTTTCAATCCGATCACAACACTACAGACCCCGATCCCCGTCAAGATGGCCGAAGACGACGGCGGCCCCGGCCGCAGCTTGAAGGACAAGATCAAGAATCCGTTCCACAACATGAAGCAGAGTTTGGAGGAGTCTCTCGACAACAACCAGCACCTGCGCGACGCCAAAATCCATCTGAGCCACAAGAAGTAGGTCCATTGGCAGTCGAGGGTGGTGTACACAACACGACGACGGGCAACACGAGACTAATATGCTGTACTTTCCTCTCTCTCAGACACCAGATAGGGAAGTTTGCGAATTTGGTACGTCAATGCTGCCAACGACTCCCGACTGCCGTTCATGCCTTTTTTCACGCTGCTGACATCCCAGTTCAACTCCCAACATCGCCACGACGAGGAACACGAGAAGCGCTGCGACGAAAAGCGCACCAAGGCGTGCGAGTCCCACCGCTTCGAGTCGTACTTCCCCGAGCGCGACGGCAACCTGGTCAAGTGGTACGTCGACGGCCGCGACTACTTCTGGGCCGTGTCCGAGGCGCTCAACAACGCGCGCGAGACCATCTACATTGCCGACTGGTGGCTGTCGCCCGAGCTGTTCCTGCGCCGCCCGCCGTACTTCAACCAGGAGTGGCGCCTCGACCAGGTGCTCAAGCGGCGCGCGGAGGCGGGCGTCAAGATCTACGTGATTGTCTACCGCGAGGTCGAGGCCGCGCTGACGTGCAACTCGGAGCACACCAAGCACGCGCTGCAGGCGCTGTGCCCCGAGGGCACGCCGGGCTACGGCAACATCCGCATCATGCGGCACCCGGACCACAACTTCTTCGAAAACGCGGCCGACATGACCTTTTACTGGGCGCACCACGAGAAGTTCATCGTCATCGACTACAGCATGGCCTTCTTCGGCGGGCTGGACATGTGCTTTGGGCGCTGGGACAGCCACACGCACGCGCTGGCGGATGTGCACCCGGACGGCGTGATCCACGAGACGTGGCCCGGGCAGGACTTCAACAACAACCGCGTCATGGACTTCCAGAACGTGCAGGACTGGAAGGAGAACGAGCTCAGCAAGACGGAGAACGGCCGCATGCCGTGGCACGACGTGTCCATGGGCATCGTGGGGCCCTGCGTCTACGACATTGCCGAGCACTTTGTGCTGCGCTGGAACTTTATCAAGCGCGACAAGTACAAGCGTGACGAGCGCTTCGACTGGCTCATGCTGCGGGGCCGCGAGGGCGACGACGAGGACCTCGTGGGCGTGCAGCGGCCCAGCCACCCGGTCGGCGACTACGTGCTGCACCCGCCGCAGCCGCTCGCGTCGATCCCGCAGCTGGCGCCCGACCAGGGCACGGTGCACGCGCAGGTGGTGCGGTCGGCGGCGGACTGGTCCAACGGCACGCTGACGGAGCACTCGATCCAGAACGCGTACAGCGAGATCATCCGCAACGCCGAGCACTACGTGTACATTGAGAACCAGTTCTTCATCACGGCGACGGGCGCGAACCAGGCGCCCGTGCACAACACGATCGGCGCGGCCATTGTGGACGCGGTCGTGCGCAACGCGGAGCGCGGCAAGAAGTTCAGGGTCATTATCGTGATCCCGGCGGTGCCCGGCTTCGCGGGCGACCTGCGCGCGGACGCGGCCACGGGAACGCGCGCCATCATGAACTACCAGTACAAGAGCATCTGCCGCGGGCCGGACTCCATCTTTGAGCAGATCCGCGCGCGCGGCGTGGACCCGACGAAGCACGTCTTCGTCTTCAACCTGCGCAGCTACGACCGGCTGGCCAAGACGGACGCGATCAAGAAGATGGAGGCCGAGTCGGGCGTGTCGTACCGCGACCTGCAGCGGGCCGAGGCCGAGGAGATTATGGGCGAGGGCATCTACGGCACGGTCGACGTGGACGGCGGGCGGGACAAGCACATGGGGCGGGCGCGCGAGCAGAAGAAGGCCGAGGAGACGCGGGACCTGTCCAGCGACAGCGTCAAGCCGGACTACCTCGAGGCGGCCACGGACAAGAAGCGGCGGTTCGAGGCGACGCACCCGGGCGGCGACAACAACGACAACAACGACAACGGCGAGGGCAGCGACGCGGTCGGCGACGGACACGGCGGCGTCAAGACGCGGGGCGCGGCCAACCCCCACTCCAAGGTCAAGCCGAGCGTGGCGCACCACGCGATGGCGGGCCAGGGCTCGCTGGTGGACGAGGTGTGGGAGGACGACCCCAAGGACGAGGTGGAGAACTGGATCCAGGAGGAGCTGTACATCCACGCGAAGCTGCTGATTGTGGACGACCGCACGGTGGTGTGCGGCAGCAGCAACCTCAACGACCGCAGCCAGCTGGGCACGCACGACAGCGAGCTGAGCGTGGTGATGCAGGACACGCGCGTGCTGCCCTCGACCATGGACGGCGAGCCCTTCGAGGCCGGCTACCACGCGGCCACGCTGCGCCGCTACCTGTGGCGCGAGCACCTGGGCCTGCTGCCGCCGCAGGACGTCGACGGCAGCGACGACCCCAACGCGCAGCCGCCGTCGGCCGACGCGCCCAACGACGTGCACGACAAGAACGCCGACGGCACGGACGACGCGTCGTACGCGTTCGTGGCGGACCCGCTGAGCGACGCGCTGTGGGCGCAGTGGACGGAGCAGGCGACGACCAACACGGAGACGTTCCGGCACCTGTTCCACGCGGACCCGGACGACCACGTGCTCACGTTCAAGGACTACGACCGCTTCATGCCGTCCAAGGGCATCGAGCCGGGCCACATCTTTGACATGTTCATCCCGCCCGAGGACGTGCGCGCAAAGCTCGACAAGGTGCGCGGCCACCTGGTGTGGATGCCGCTGGACTTTCTCAAGGACAGCCCGATGGCGGAGACGGGGCTGCAGGTGAATCAATTTACGGAGAGTGTGTATGCGTAGGGGGTGTTTGGGGGGGGGGGGGGCTCGAAACGGGACGCGAAACGGCAACAAATACGGATAGGATGTACATGCAGTTAATGTAGCAGTTATTTGACCAACGCATTTATTCACCACTAAAAGGACGCAAAATGACAAAAAGACAAGAGACAAGAAAACAAAATGCAAAAAAACAACAACACCCATCTCCCACACCACGCAAAAATGGGATCGGTGAGGCTCGAACTCACGACCTTAGGATGGGCCCATCTTCGGATGCGGCTCATATCGCTATGAGACCTACGCGCTAGCCAACTGCGCCACGATCCCTGTGTGGTGGTTGTGATTGGTTGCTCGGCAGCCTAAGAGCCGTGATAAGGGGTGGGGATGGGGGTCTCGGGGAACAGTGAACAAATGTCGTCTTTGTCTCGACATGAACAATATACGATGTGGTTGCAACGTCAGTACAAAGAACAGATGTTCCGGGAGGATTCTTGGAAGTGTTGTTTTCTTTCTTTTTTTATTTTTTCTTTTTCTTTTTTTCTTCTTTTAATTTTCTTCTGTACGTCAAAATAAAGTCTTTCGAAGGAGCAAAACGAGCGTATGCCTTTGTTCGTCAAATCAGCATCATGGCGGTTCGAGGAACATTGTCAACACAACATGAACACAACCCACAGTCTGGAGCAAAAATGATGATGTCCACACGAACAATTGTGTATCCGACTATGAGATATAAATGAATTATGACAGCCGCTTCTAATTGACGTCAAACTTGATTTGTTTCTTTTTTTTCGTTTCTTTCTCTTTCGTCACAAACCTCATCGACACTTTTGATCCACCTTTCGCACTCGCTTCATCTCATCCCACGACACGTACGGTCACACACCAGCACCAACACCGGCACTGGCCCACGTCCCGGGCCACCACTTCATTCACCTGGCACAATGGACCCAAGCGGCATTGTTAATGGCAGCAGCGGCCTCCCAGTGCCTCCGGTGGATGACGTGATGGAGGATGCTGAGTGGGGTGTGCCCAACGGTAATGTTCGTGATGCTGGGAATTCTTGGGATGATGGTCCCGGTTGGGATGTCGGTCCTGCTGGTCCTGCTGGTCACGCTGGTCATGACCGTCATGATCGCCATGATCGCCATGATCGCCCGCGTCGGAAGCGGCCCACGCGCCGTGCCGGTGTCAACCGACGAAAGAAAATCATGGAGATCCGGGCAAACCAAAACGCCCTCAACGAGGACCGCTGCGAGATCCTCACGGGCCTCGACCGGCTGCAGCACCACCGGCACCGCATCGCCGAGGCGGAAGACGACCTGAACATGACGCTGGCCGTCATCCAGGCGACCAAGGACCGGATCGACAGCCTGTACACTGAGCAGCTGTCGGAGCGGATTCGGGCACAGGCGCAGGCCAAGGTCCAGGGCATCGATACCCGAAAGGCACAGCAGTCGCTGCCGTCCGAGGAGACCGCGCCCCGTACGGCGCCGCTGGACCCGACTGCGCCCAGCTTTGTCCTCCCGTCGCGCGGCCCCAAGCCGTGGAACCCGTCGGCTGCCAACTTTGTGCCCCGGCCGCGCACGCCACCTCTGCCCTCCACGGAGGACCACGATGGCCACGACGACCTGGGTGACTTTGACGACCATGCTGGCTCTGAGCCGCAGCCGATCGTGGTTCGATCTGCCACGCCTACCGTGGTTCAATCCACCTCGCCCATCACCTTTGACAGCGAGTCATGTGAAAAGCCAAAGCCCATTGTTCGCCTGCCGCCCGTCCGTCCGCCCATTGTCGACCTGCCGGCGGCCCCTGGCCCCGATATTTGGGCGATGCCCGTGGCCCGCAACCCCCACGCCAACCCGCTGCGCCGCTCGCCCTCGTGCATCAGCTTTGCCACGCGCACCGCCTCGATCGTGCCGTACACGCCGTCGCCTCTGCGTCGGTCCGCCAGCTTCGATCGCAGCGCGACGCCCATCGACCGCTCTGCGTTTACGATGGAGAAGGTGAAGGAGAAGCAGAAGCAGACGCATACGATGTCGCCGCCGACGACGGTGACGACGCCATCCCAGGCGACCGTCAAGGCAACGTCCAACGCTGCCAAGGCACTCTCTGTGCCCTCGTCCTCCCGCAAGGCAGTCTCGTACGCCACCGCCGCTGCTGCTTCGCCCTCGCCCTCTCCATCGGCATCCCGTCGTGGAAGTGTCGGCAGTATCGGTAACGGCAGCACCAGCAGCGTTGTCGTCTCGCTCCGCAAGATGGCCACGACCTCCGCGGCCGTCGCCGCTTCTGCGTCTGCGTCTGGCTCCCGCACGGCCTCTCGCACGGCCTCGCCTGCGGTCTCGCGCCGCGGCAGTGTGAGCAGCACCAGCGGCGGCCGCGATCCACGCAGTGCCGGCTTTGCCGCCTCGCTTCGCCTGGCTGCGAGCACATCGCGGTCGCGGTCGGTGTGGCCGTCTCTGGCCCCTCTGGCGTCGGCATCCGCCATGCGCCGGTCCAGCTCCACCCCTGGCGAGGCGTTATCGCTTGTGTCGTCCCGCGGCCGGCCCTTGCCATCGCGTGAACCGTCTCGGGAGCGATCTCAGGCACCGTCTCGGGAACCGTCCCGGGTACGTTCTCAGGCACCCTCCCGAGCACCTTCCCGAGCCCCTTCGTGTGCGCCGCCTATCCACCCGATCCGCCAGCCGCGCAACGCCCCGCCCATCCCCGCCCGCGTTCCGCCGCCAACCCGCGCCATGACCCCTTGGACGTCCAACACCCACAGCCGGGCGTCGTCCACTGTGTCGTCGGCATCGTCCTCGCCTCTTGTGCGGGCGACGACGCCCAACACGCAGGCCACGCACTTTCGGCGAGGTGTCGTCCAGAGCACGGCCCCGGGTGTCCGGGCTCTGGACGTGACCACCAGTACTGGCCCCACGTCTGATGCCTCTGCCCTCGCCCAGGTTGCTGTTCTGCACCGCGCCGCTCTGGCTGCCTTGGCGCAGGCGCCCGAGGCCACGCAGGAGCAGGACGAGGAGCAGGAGCTAGAGCAGGACATGGGCCATAAGAAGGGCCAGCCGGTTGAGATATCCACCTCGCCACCGCCACCGTCTCCTGGCCCTGCTGCTCTGTCGCTGCCCACTCGGAATTCGCTCGTGTCCCTCGCGTCCATCCCAGCCCTCGACCTGAGCGCGGCCGCTGCGGGTGTCCCGCCCCCGCTGGCCTCGCCACCACCGCCGGCCCGCCCGTCCGTGACGTGGGCGCCCAACCTGGACCGACGCCCGCCTCGGCTGGCTCGACCCATGTCTCGTCGTCGCGCGCCTTCGCCGCTTCCGCCTCCGCCTACAACGCGTCGCGGCCGCCCCACGCACCTTGCTACCGCTGCCAACACCGACACGCTCGGGGTCGAGGCGCCGCCCAACACGCCGTCCCTTGCCAAGTTCTTCTCGAAGCTGCTCCACCGGGGCTGAAACTGTCGTGGTGTCCACGGTAAGGTAAGATAAGGTAAGTCGATGCTGAAAAGCTGGTCCTCGGCATGAAAGGTAAGTAACTAGGTAAGTGATAAAAGGTAAGTGACCTAGGTAAGATACAGACTGTGCTTTCTTTTGTTCTGCTTCCTTTTCTTTTTTCTTCTTTTTTTTTTTAGTAGATGTTGAATACAATCTTCACTGAAACACTTCTTCTCATAAATTTACCTTGCATTGTAAAAGTCCTTCACTCATACGAATAATGCCAAATGCCAAATGAACCGACTACATAAAACAAAACGAATTCAAAACTCAAAAATCGATTCAAAATTTGATGCACCGCCCGTCGTTCAGGGGTAAACGTGAAATATAAGAAACGTAAGAAACATGACAGACGACATGAACGTGACAGACATCCAAAAGGGAGATGACAAAAAAAAATAAGGAAAAAAGACAAAGGAAACAAACAGAAAAGAAAAAAGAAATCATCCCAGGGTATCATTGTGTCTTTTTCACTGAACACCCTTGCCGTCAACCCATCCATGGAAAGAAAAGAGACGAGTGAGAGAAAACAAAGACGCAGCTAGCGGTCTGTTGCCTACCGCCCCTGCACTGGCGTCCCGTACTCCGCCCCGTCGTAGGCGTAGCCCTGCTTTCCCTGTTCCTGTGACGACGGTCGCTGGTCCGTCGGCTGGTCCTTTTGCTGGTCCTTGAGCGCCGGGTGGTGCGCCAGGTTGAGGGCGGCGGGCGTGGCCGTCGGGTCCAGCTTCTTGAGCGCCTCGAGGCGGTGCTCGTCGGGGGTCTCGCGGTGCGTGGCCAGCTCGGACGCGAAGCCCTTGTCGAGGCCGGGCGAGCGGAAGCCGTTGGCCGTGGTGGCGGGCGGCGCGTGGCCGTTGCCCGTTCCACCACCGCCCCCACTGTGGGTGGACGCCCCGGAGTGCGGGCGCGACGCGTGGGGTGGCTGCTGGTTGGGTGTGGACCACTGCCCGGTCGACAGAATGTCGGAGTCGCGGTTCGTCTGGGGTGTCGAGCTGGCCGTCGAGTGCGCCCGCTGCGGCTGTTGCGCGGCCTGCGCGTAATAGTAGTCGCCCGGCATCTCGACCGCCACGGCGCCACCCTGGCCGGGCGCCAGGTGCTGCTGCGGCGGCAGCTGGTGTTGTGGGTACGCCTGCAGCTCGGCGTAGAACTGCTGCGGCGGTGGCGGGTACGGGTACGGCTGCTGCTGCTGCTGCTGATGTTGGAGATGAGGGGGCAGTTGCTGGCCCGTGTACTGCGGATACAGCGCCGGGTGCATGGGCTGCTGGTAGTAGCCGCCGCCCGGTGTGCCGGCGTAGCTGGCATGTCCTGGGTGGGCCGAGTAGGGCGGGTACGCACTGCCAATTCCCAGACCAGGACTGCCCGGTGGCTGCTGCTGGTACTGTTGGTGAACACCGGCGCTACCCGGGCGGTAGCCGTAGGGCGAGGGCGACTGCAGGCCCTGAGGCAGCATAGACTGCGGGCGGGGCACCTGGTAGGGCACGGGTGGTGGGGAGCCGGGCGTCTGGGTGCGGCTCTCGGGCGAGCCCTGCTGGTTGTGTTGTGCATTGGCCATTGTGTCCTTGTCGTGCGCGCTGGACAGGGCGGGCGATGTCGAGGTTGTGGCGGGCGATCCGGCGCTGCTCGCGCCTGCGCTTGCGCCGGCACCTGCACCTCCACCGGCACCGGCCGCAGCGGCGCGCAGCGTGTACGACCGGTCGGCCGGGTTGATGGTCTTGAGGCGGCCGTTCTCGATCATGGCGGTCAGCGCGCCGCCGTCGACGAGCTCGGCCTTTTTGATGATGCGCTCCACCATGAGCTTGCTGGCGGCCTTGAGCTGCGACTTGACAAAGCTCATGACGGCGATGCTGCACTTGACCTCGACGTCCTCGCGCAGATACAGTCCGTCCGAGGGTGCGCCGAGCGCCATCAGGCCCATCTCGAGCGTCTCGGGCGGCTCGACGCCGGGCTGGTTGCCGCCGATGCGGTACTTGTAGCGCAGGTCGGTGTTCATGGGCGCGTAGATGTGCGCCTGCAGGCCCCAGGGCATGTCGTGGAAGCAGGCGTTGAAGGCGAGCTTGCCGGAGCCCATCTTGCCGATGCCGGGGACATATTGTATGCGCTCGGTGATTTCGTACCAGGTCGAGTAGTACTCGTCGGAGGCGGCGTCGCGCGGGGCCTTGATGGGCTTGTGGCTGAGGACGAGCGGGTTGAGGGTGATGACCTCGCTGTGGGAATGGAGGATGTCGATGGCCAGCTGGCGGGGGATGAAGCCCGGGATGGGCGTGATGATGGTGACGAGTTCTTTTTTCCGCAACATACTGGTCATTTTGTGTGTGTTGTGGGGGTGGGGGAGAAGAATATGCAAAGAAAAGGGAAGAGAGACGTCGAGAGGTCGAGAGAGGAAGAGAAAATGAAGAAAGGCGGACAGAAGAAAGGGAGCCAAGAAAGAGAGGTGAGATGTGAGCGGCAAGGATGTAAGGATGTGACCAAATCCGACTTTTGCCGTCGATCTGGCAGTTCCGCTTTTCTGCGTCTCTGCAGTCAGGTACTCGGTACTCTGTAGTGAATCCTATTTCCTTGTCCTTAAGCCTTAATCGCTGATCCCAAATCCTGAATTCGAAAACCTGCTTCGACGATGCGAGCCCTGCCTGACTGTTTTGGTAGACGGGGTGGCTGTTTGTTTGCTGTGTGCCTCGACGTGCCGTTAAGCCAAGTCCGTGCAGCGGGATCACGCCTTTGTTCTGGAAGGGTTCTGAATGTCTGGTCACTGGTCGTCTTGTCGCTTGTTGTCGCTTCTTGTCTGTTGGTTTGTCCGTCTATTTTCGGATTGTCGCTCCCTGTCTTGTTTGTTGATGGCGTTGTTTTTTGGTCACCTTTGTCGTTTTGTCGTCTCTATCTTTGTCTGTTCTTTATTCAGAGTCGCTGAATGTGTTGCGTTTCTCCGCACCTGTTTCGTCCGGACGTGCTGCCGCAAAACAAAAGAAAGGAATGAAGAAAGGAGAAAGCGTTTGTTTCGAAAGTTGTGCGCTACCGCCCCTGATCTCTTGCTATAGTTTTGCTTGTCACGGGGCACACGCTGTACGATCGTTCTTTCTCGCCAGGTCGATCGTGGTGTGTCGCTCTTTCTTCTTTCTCTTTTGCCTGCTTTGCGTCCCAGCTCTTCAGGAAGGTACCGGTGTAGGGATGGGGAACTGCGACAGCTCTACTGGACAGATGTGGCAGGAGGAAAAAGAAAAGGAGAAAAAGAAGGCGAGAATTAAGTGACGGGAGCAAGAGTCGGAGCAAGAGGGGAAGCGAGGGGAGGAGAGGGAAGGAGCGGGCAGGAAAAGAGTAAAAAGGGAAGGCACGAAAGTATTTACTGCAGCTTTTGCGAGCAAAGTGAAGTTGCAGCGACCGTTCTGGGCGGCCCTATCAAATACCAAGAGGGGACGGCATGTTCCAACAGGAGGGAGCACGGGAAAGAGCGAACGATGGTGAGAGCAACCGACAGGGGTGTGTGGAGTGGAGGGAAGGAGCGTTGCGGCTGGGCTGGACTGGCTACGAAATGCTACGAAATGCTAAAAAGGGAAGTTTTGGCTGTCAACGGCCACGTAAGATGCGCCTGGAGGCAGGTGGCAGTTCGCCGACGGAGGAAGGCGTGGCCGAGACAGATCAAATTGACACTGGCAGGTATGGCGTGTGGCAACGGCAAGTCCTGTCTCCAACGGTCTGTTGGCAGGAACGAGGGGCACTGCCAGACAGCATTCCGTAATTGCTGTTCCGCCCAGTCCGCGCGAGTGACATTGCTCTGCGCCATACGATGTGCTCCGTCATCTTGTCAGACGAGGGGATGGGCGACCTCACATGCGCCGAAAGGGAGCGTGTCCTCTTTTTGTGTGGACGTCTCACGACACTTACGCCCAGAAGCCGCCGAGGTCGCAGACTGGCGACGGGCAGTCGAGGCCGCGCCACGACTGTAATTAAGGGCTGAAATGAAAGCTAGTGTCGAGAGGGCCCCTCGGCCCCTTCTTTCGTCGTCATTGGCCTCGTCCTACTGGCTGTGCTCGTTCCCTTCTTGGGTTGGCTTGGGCTGGGCTGTGAGACGACGTGAGAAAGTGGCGTGAGCATCCGGCGGGTTTCCGTACGATGCAGGATGTATCTTACGGGCCAGAGAAACACAAACAGGGAGTGAAAAGAGAGAAAGCAATGCGAATGAAGTGAATTTGGAATGCGTTCAGCGCGTAAAATGTGGACAGCGAGGAAAGGAAAGTAAAGGGAAAGTAAATAAGAAAAGAGAGGCCCACGACGCCTGAAGACGGATAGCGGTGCAAGAGGCCCACACACTGTGCCGACACAGCGACCACGTCCCAAATTAGCCTTAAGCTTTAGGGGCCCTAGGCACAAAGTCCCCCGACACTTTGGCGCAGCAGCGTTAGTGGCCCCCTCGCCGCGCGCTGAGCCCTGTTTTGGCGGCTGCATCACTGCATGTGCATGCCCCGGGCAGTCTCAGTCCCGAGCCAGACCGTTCTTTCGTGCAGACAGAGCACGGCATAAGAAGAATGGCCAACGGAAGCCCCGGTCGTCTCCATGCAAATGGCTGTCCAAAGAGAGATGCCAGAGCGGAATTATGCAGCAGGACGACGACCGTTAGGGCAGTGGTCCTTCCATCGTATCGTACTTTGCATTTTAGGGTAATTAAAGAGGATTCCCCTCCCAACGTCGGATGACGTCGAATGAGTCTCTTTCATGTTGGCTCCTGTCAGGTCTTGGCCCAGCCCCTTTGCCCACTGGATGGGAAAAGGGATGCGACAAACATGACAGCACGACAGCACGACACGACAAGCAATCTAAATACAAGTCGATGGCGGCCTGGCCGGGCTGGTGCCGTTCCGTGCCTTTTAGTGTTCGTTAGCGCTGTCTTTTCAGCGGCACGCCACCCGGAGCTGGTTGCTTCCGGGCGGGGAGCGTACGTGGATGCTCGCCTCATGGTGGGCTTTGGTGAGATGTTTGTAATCCAATTGTATGTGGAATCAGTACAGTACGATGTAGAGCCGGGGTGGACAGCAAGCACCTGGATGGATCAAGCGGCGCCCTGGCTACGTGCAGCAGCTCGCGCCAGTCCCATTCTCTCCTTTCGCTCCATGCACTCCATTGGCGTCCTTCGCTCCCTCCGCCCCGCTCGTGCCGTCGCCCTGCACCAGCACGCTGCCGTTGACGGCCTGCGTGCTCGCCGGCACGTCCAGCGCCGGGTTCTGCGCAAAGACGTTGACGGGCCGCAGGGTGACGCGCAGCGCCTCGCAGGGCATGACGGGAAAGTCCTCGGCGCGCGGCACGTGGTTGAGGCCGAACTGCAGCCAGACGACGGGGTCGCCGTTCGCCAAGGAGTCCGCGCGGGCGGCCCAGGTGCGGACGCCGCCGTCGGGGTCGCGCGGGTCGCCGCGGCTCTGGTTGGTCCAGGTGCCGCCGGCGTAGAGCTCGCCGTCGGCGTAGCGGGTGACGTAGACGGGGTTGTCGGCGAACTGGGCGCGGCGGCGGTGGAAGGAGGCGGCGTCGGCGAGGATGGGCAGCATGGGGGGCAGGTGGACCTTGTAGGCGGCGGGCTGGCCGTTGACGGGGTGGCGGACGGCCGGGTTGGTGATGTGGAGGACGCGGCCGGTGGCGGCGGTGTCGATGGCGAGGGCGCCGCTGGTGGTCAGCGGGGTGGTGGCGACGGTGTAGCCGACGCCGTGGGGGTTGCGCACGGGGTCGCGCGGCAGGGGGACGCAGTCCTGGTAGACGACGGTGTTGCCGTGGCCGGCGACCATGGGGTCGACGCGCAGGCTGAAGATGTGCTGGTGGTGGCCGGCGAGGACGCCGGGGTGCACGACCGTGCCAAAGGGGTGGGCGCCGTCCGTCGCGGCGGCGTTGTCCTGTGTGTCCTGTGCGGCCTGCTCATGGCGGTCCACCGGCTGCGTCGACACGATGCCGGTGGCGCGCACCTCGTAGGCAATGTCGCCGGCCAGGTTGAAGACCCAGGCCAGGATGTACTCGTAGTTGGACACGGTCAGGATGGTCTGCAGCACGAGCTCGCGCTGGCGCACGACGACGGCGCGGCCCGTGCGGTAGTTGGTGTGCTTCCAGGCGAGGCCGGCGTCCTGCTCGTGCACGCACACGACGTTGGGCATGGCCTGCGGCGCGCCGGCCGCGTCGGCCACCACGCCGTCCATGTAGTAGATGGCGCCCAGGCAGTCGCAGCCCAGCTGCAGGTTGTTGGCCATGATGCCGGCGCCCACGTCGCCGAGGTCAAAGGCCTGCTTCTTGTGGAACGGGTGCCGCGGGTCGGCGTAGGGGATGGCCATGTCGCTGAGGCTCAGCCGGTAGAACAGCGGGCGGCCGTCGTAGTGCACGTCGTAGAGCACCATGCCCTCGCGCTGGTTGAAGCCGACCTTGACGTCCCACTTCTGCCACGTCACGCGCCGGCCCATGGCGCTGTAGGCGGCCACCTGGAACGACGCGCCCTCGGGCTGCACCACGCGCAGCGGCTTGAGGTCCGCCCGCGGGTGCGCCTGCGCCTCGGGCAGGTACTCGCTCGGCGGCGCCGGCTGCCACGGCGGCAGGTCGTCCAGTGTCGCCACGGCGGCGGCGGCGTCGCGGCCCGTCGGCAGCACGTCGATGCGCACCACGTCATGGGTCGCGCAGTCCACCACCGGCGAGATGGGCAGCGGGAACGCGTAGTGGTTGCTGTCCGGCTCGGCGGCGTTGTTCGGATCCCGCATGTACAGGAAGCACTGCATCACGCGCACGTCGTCGCGGAACAGCCCCTCGCACACGCCGTCCGAGCCGTAGATCCACGGGTCCGACACCAGCACGGCGCCCGCCGGCAGCTGCAGCTTGGCCACGGCCGCGCGCACGCCCGGGTCCGCCAGCACCACCCGCTCGATGGTCAGGATCTCCTCGCCGTCGCCGTTGGCGTGCTTGTCCGCGGGCAGGCGCACGTTGCGCTCGAGCGTGCCCGTCGTCAGGTTGGCCAGGGCCTCGTGGAACTTGTGGGTGTTGCGCAGGTAGTAGGCGATGTAGACGCGGCGGGCAATCTTCGGTAGGGAGGACTCGGCCGTGCCGGCGCGCTCGGCGGCCAGGTAGGGCACGAGCTCGGCCTTGGGCGGCTCTTGGAGGGTGACGACCTTGAACTGGAAGAGCGTACCCGCAGGCCATGCCTTGCGCACGAGGGCGGTGGCATCTGTGATCTCGGCGGCCGTCAGGGGGCCCAGCGGGTGGGAAAGGGGGGGATGCGTCGGATGGGGCGTATCGGCCGTCATCGTCGTCGCGGGGAGGAAGGTGGGGAGGGCGGGGTGGCGTTGACTGTAGATCGATGCAGAAGGAGCGACGCAGGAGCGACGCAGGAGCGCAGAGCAAGATGAGCCGGAAGGAGCGAGTGGTGGTGATGGCAAACTGGCACTCTACTCAAAACTACTGTGAAGAGATGAGGATGAATACCAAAGGACGGAGCCAGCATCGGCCAGCGCGCTTGTACGTCAAGGGATGGTCTTTCGCTTCTTATGTCGCTTCTTATGTCGCTTCTGTATGTCCGTTCAGGTCTTATCTCTTGTCTTGCCCCGCTGTGTCCTCATGTCCTCGGCTTCTTCGTCTTGGGGCCTGATTGCGGAGTTCAGTGCTCGACTGCCGCAGACGACATGCAGACGGTATTAGTCCTGTTTCTATCGTTGATCGGTTTTGTCATCCCACCACATCTGTCTGCCCTGGCGTTTTCCTTATCTCCAATACCCCACGCCATCGCGTCGTCCGTCGTCTGGACATGCCCAAAGTGGTTTAGCGGAACGACATGTTGGCACCATGAGTGAAATACAAAGCGGGAGAGCGCTGTACTCCGTTCTGTTCATGCTGTGTGTTGTATGCCGTACTTCTGTACGGAGTAATACTTTGTATTTCACTGTCGTTTGTACATCGGTTTGTTTTACTTGTTTGGGAAGGCAGGTGGGCCTCGGACGTGCTTTGCCTTGCGGCCACTCTTCCTTCAAGCGGACGGCAGTTGCCGCAGCCTCCCGCTGCTTCCTCCGCAAGTCGTCCGTACGTTGTATGGCAACTGCTGGTCCTCCCTTGCATCGTGTTCTGTCCTCACCTGTTGTTTGCGTCTGTCGTATTTCCAGTCACTTGTCCTTTCGCCCTTGTCCGTCGTTTGTCTACGTCAACAGAGGCTTGGCTTCCCCGCACGCAGCACACGTGGCGGGTTTTGGCCGTATCGGTATCAAGTATCAACACAACACGACGGAGACGACGATAAAAGTACGGAGGTGTGAAAAGTACGGCGTACGATGTACGCACTGCCCGGTCACGCGCAAGTCTTGCCTTTTTGGGAAACCAGCCAACAAGTGATACGAGTTGTGCCCGCTTTCTCGCTGTGGTCTAGTGGCGTTTAGTGCGACTGGCTGCATCTGGCCGGCTCTCGCAGTGTCAGATATTCAGAGACGGACCAAGGATACCAAAGAATCAATATGTATGACGCAAATGCAATTATTAACTGTTCAGTATTGTTTATTTTCCAACTTCTAACGTATCATTCTCACAATCCCGTCCCCGTCAATACGTAGAAAAACCACTCAGCAAGTCGTGAATGTCCATGGGCAAGTCCAGCCCGCGCCACTCAAAGCTGTCGCTTCCTCCTCCTCCGCTGCTGGATTGCTGAGGGCCGGTCGTCTGCCTCTTGGCCTTCGCCGCCATCGATTCCATGCACGGCGTCGCGCTCGTCGTCCGGCGTCGACGCATCGTGGGAAGGGTGCAGGATAAACGACAGATTGCTAATGTTGAGGCGCGAGTTCCGGCGGCGTTGGGTCCACTCGTCGCTGGTGGACCCCATCGGAGAGGCCGTGTTGGTGACGGCAGAGCGGCCCTTATCGGGTGACGCCCGTTTGTCACGCCTGGCCGTGCTGGTACGCCTACCATTGGTGCTATCTCCGTTTGTCCCTATGCGGCGTCGGTCCCGTCTCTTGTGCCGCTGGAGAGAGCCTGTCTCTTAGTCCTTCTGTCTATTTCTTCCATCTCTTCCTTTACCAACTCGACTCACCAATCTTGGGTCCCGGCTTCTTGGGCCGCAGCGGATACTCGCACGCCTGATCTGTCTGGATACAGACTTGGCAGTGTGGTAGACTGCGGTCGCACTTGACCTTGCGTCTGATGTGGTCGTGAGTTGTAGGTGAGATGTGGTTCAGTGTCATACAGGGGACGGGAGACACACCTTCTGCACAGGTGGCAAGCAATTTCGGCAGAGGCAGACGCAGAGGTGCGTGGTTGAGCAGGCTCGACGGACTCTGTCGACATGATGTCCGTGGGGCGGCTATTTGCCCGTTTGCGTGTTCATCGGACGTCGCCAGTCTTGCCAGGGAATGACCAAGGTCGAGTTCAAATGGAACGTAGTTGTACGTCCAAAAAAGGATATGGAACGGATGTACATAGAGGTCATGGGGACAGGCGACAAATCCATGGAGACAAGTCCATCTAGGCTTCCTAAAAGATCAAGACTTGGCGTAGAGAGACCACTCACAGACTGTCTCCTAAATCGTGGTCGTCTGTATTTCAGCGAGCTACAATTTTGTGCCATTCGAGAAACGTCATTCATGGAGCAGTAACCCTACATGCTGGCTTCACTGGCAGTAGGACGAGCAGGGCGGGAATGAACGCAAGAAGTTTGTAATAACATGAAAGATAACTCTCGAGGCTCAAGACTGGATTTCATACGCGACCCTAGGCCTCTCCTCAAAACGCGGGGCCTCAGGACAGGTTCACCTGACGCAACGGGTTTGGGGCAGCAAAAGCGAGCGTTGGACAGACAGACGCAATAAGAGATCGGGAAGGATGGACGCTGGACGTCGTCCGTACTCCGCAACTACTCCGCACGTCCGTCAATGCGGCTCGATTCACAAGGACTTGTCCCAGCACAGTCTAGGGTGCGTCGATACCCCACTTCGGCCTAACTTCGCGGCAGGTTCAGGTATGGTAACGAGATAGGACATCGGAGAATTGATCCGAAGTTGGTGCGATGGGCGGTCGAAGGTTTGGCCAAGTAGGACACCAGTTCGTTGCAGTGTTGTAGGCGAGTATACAAGTAGACAAAATAGGTGAAAGAAGCAACAATAGTAGGAGATGAAGAAACAACCCACGACACTCTTTGACTCGATCTTTGGCAATATTCTATTTTATAGTACGCTTCTACATGGTGGTCTGCACGCTCCTACCCTGCAACGGCACGGAAGCCGACACAACCCCTACTCGTCCCCTACTCCTAGTTCTCGTAGTGCACCCTGTTGATGAGCGTGCCGATCCGGTCAATCGACACGCGCATCTCGTCGCGGTGCTGCAGCGCCAGCTTGGGCGACCGCGCGGCGCCGATGCCCGGGCCGGTGCCCGTCATGATGATGGTGCCGCGCTCCAGCGTGGTGCCCTGCGACTGAAAGGAAATGATGGTGGGGATGTCAAAGATCATCTCGGACGTGTTGGTGTCCTGCACGAGGTCGCCGTTGAGGACGGCCTGGATGCCGAGCGCGTTCACGTCCCCGATGGCGCGGTCCGCCACCAGCACCGGCCCGATGGGGCACGACCCGTCGAAGCCCTTGCTGAAGCACCACTGGCTGTTCTTGGCCTGCTGCGCGCGCGCGCTGACGTCGTTGCTGGCGGTGTAGCCCAGGACGTAGTCGAAGGCGTCGTACGCAGAGATGTCGCGCCCCGTCTTGCCGATGACAATGGACAGCTCGGCCTCGTAGTCGCTGGTGCCGTCCTGCGCGATGCGGGGGATGGTGATGCTGGCGGGCGCGGGGCCAGCCAGCGCGGTGCGCGGCTTGACGAAGAGCACGGGGGTGTCCGGGATGGGCATGCCGGCCTCGCGGGCGTGGTCGCGGTAGTTGAGGCCGAGGCAGCGGATGATGGGCACCTGGTCGACGCGCAGCGGGCTCAGCAGCGTGCCGATGGTCAGCACGCGGTCCTTGTTGACCCGGCCGTCAAAGACGTCGCCCTCGATGAGATTCGCCATGACGGTGTCGCCGCGGTCGAGGGCCACGCCGAGGTCGGGCACCTCTCTGTCGTCGATCTGGCCCAGGTGCTCCTGGCCGTCCTCTTGGGCGAGGAAGCGCACGAGATGTGTCCAGTTGGGGCTCATTGTGGGGGCGTTGTACGAGAATACAAAACAAGACAAGACAAGACGGAACGTGGAGGAGGACGGGAAGCGATGCTTTTGTTACTAAGACCCTGCGACAATGACGTGTGGGGAGGACGGATGGAAGGCCGGCCTGCGTAAATAAGGTGTCGGTGCGCGAATTTCGGACAGTGGCTGTTTGTTCCGTCGGGCAGTGTGCTTGGTAATGGATCCGATTGTGACGGAGGGGTGCAGCTCAGCTCATGGGGGGACGAATGAGATGGGGGACTGTGCGGAATGCATGCAGGCAATACGACACGTGGACGACACACAGATGCAGTGAAACGTGGGATACGAAGTGGTGGATGATGGAGGGTAAAAAAGACAAAGAATCAGAAAGTTGAGGTAAGCTCAATAAATCAGAAATCAAAAAGGAAGACGAGACCTCGAGCAGAGAGCTGAAGAAAGCGCATACATACAACGACATCCCGCATCGCCATACGGCAGAAGCACCGGGGAATAGAGTTTAACCGCCAGTCGTCGGTCGTCAGTCGTCATTGGGCGACACGGCAAGCTAGGCACGTTGGTTCCTGGATGGAGAGGGGAGAAGGGGGGGGGGGGGGGGGGGTAAGAAGTGAGGTGCAGCCAGATGACAACAAACTATAGACGGAATACTACAGTACGGAGCATTTACAGACACATCGGGTCAACTGGGGCCGGGAAAGCAAATAAGAATATTGCTCAGAATGGAAGAAGCAGCATGTCCGACTGCGTCTCTGGGCATAACCTAGAAAGCCCGACGGCGAAACGGCCATCGGCAGGTCTGGCCCGATAGCTGGCCTCCACTCCTGGAGTATCCGGCTTCGGGAATGTGGGGCCCGTCGGCTCGGTTCGGGTGTCTCGCAGACTGTAAGACGGCCGCATCTGATGTTCAACCGACTTAATGGTTTGAAGGTGGTCTGGGCCGGTCGGCGTTGGACTGTCGGGCTGTCGGAGTGATGTTTACAACTCTTGTCAGCCTGCACAATTATTAACTGGAGTATGAAGAACAATGTGGATCCACGGTTGCGAGGTTCAAGTCTTTTAATATTATATACTGTCTGACAGAGTATATAGTACGTGACATTTGCTCTCTCTATACCGCCCTGTCGAGTATCTACGTGCAATGTCGCATGCCAGGAACGGCTCAGACTACTCTAAGCGAGACGGTGTTGTGGCATGGAGATGGCGTATTCAGAGTCGAGTGATTTGTCGGGTAGAGTATCTGAACAAACTTACTTTGAAATCAACGCTTTGCTTGAATTGATTGAATCTAAATGTGTGCTCGTATCTATCGTATCTAATGGTACAGTTCTATGCTGTACACGGTTTTTTCATCCGTGACGAGGCCTGTCGTCGTTGTCATTGACGTCGCCATCATTATCAGTCCCATCCACCTCCTCTTCACTCCCCCCGTCGTCGCCCTCCAGCGCCATCTCCGCCTCCCACTCCCGAAAGTCGTCGTCGTCCTTTTCCGCCTTTTCTGCTTCGGCCTGCTCCATCCGCGCCACGGCCAGCGCCACGGCGTCACGCACGTCGTCCGTCGCGATGACGCTGGGCGCCTGCAGCAGCGCCTGCAACGCCGTCTTCCAGAACGTCCACCGCGCCGTGGTCAAGCCGGCCCGCGCGTCCGGCACGCTGGCGCGGAACCGCGGGCCGGGGTCCAGCGCCGCCGTGTCCTCGCCGCCGCGACCGAGCGCCGGGGCGACGTCGTACATGGTCGCTGCGTCGAGCAGCGCCGGGCTGCTGTGGATCGCCCACGTCGTGGCGGCCAGGAGGTGGCCTCGCTGTCGCTGTCGGGTTGCGTACTCTCCCCCTTCTCCCCCCTCGTCTCCCTCCAGCGCCTTCGCCATGGCGCGGACGGCATAGCCGTCCCACGTGGCCAGGTGGGCCTGCAGACAACGCGCCAAAAAGACATTCTGGTTGCGCCAGGCACGGATGTCGTCGTCGTCGTCGTCGTTGTCGTCGTCGTCCACATCCACGCCCGTCATTGCGCCCCGCGCCGCCCCCCACAGGCCGCTGCTGTGCTCAAAGACCACCGCCCGGAACAGCGGCAGATGCCCCCAGAGCTCCACCTCGCCGTTCCACACCGTGACGGGCCCCCGCGGCAGCTCGCGCAGCGCCTGCACGATGCCCACCAGCGTCGCCTGGCCCGGGTGCTCCGCGTCGTGCGGCAGCGTCCGCGCGACGTCCAGCAGCGCCGTCCACAGCGCCCACAGGAACGTCTCGAGGACCCGCGACGCGTCGTAGCTGCCGCGGGTGTCGCCGACGGGCGGGCAGAGGGCGTTGATGGCGGCGGCGGCGCGGGTCGACGCCGCATCGAGGCCGGCGTCGTCGTCGTCGTCGTCGTCATTGGGACGGAGCGCGTCAGCCACAATGGCTAGGGCCGCTCGTCGATGCGGTGTCGCGTCTGGGCCGTCGAGTTGGTCCAGCCCGAACGGCAGTGGTGTCGGTGCCGGCACGGCGGCCGGGCTGGCATTGCTGTCGAGACGCGGCTCGTCCAACTCCATGGTAGGCCGTTTGGTGAGGATGGCGGCCTGGCTGTCGGCCACGGGATGTGTTGGAGGCGTTGCGATGTGAGGGTGTATACAACAGTACAACAATATGAATATGAATATATTGTTCGGTGTACTTCGTGTAAGATTACTACGGCAGTGGGTACTGTAGTGAGCTGCGCAGCGGATAGCAGTCAGCAGCGCAGTGCACCTGTCGCTACAGGCGCTGGAGGATGGCGGGGTATTTGATGCTGTGAGCCTGTGATGCTCTGCAATTGCCACGTCTCGGTTGTAGAGGCCTGTAATTACGGCGCCGTGTTAGCCTGTTGTAGAATCTCGGCCACTGGCAAACACCACGCTGAGTCCTCGTTTGCACTTTAGACGTGAATTGTAACGTATGCTGTATTGTCCTCCGTCCGTCGGTGAGATGCCGTTTGAATGAACATGTCGGCTGGATGCGCCAACGTCGTATTATTACTTGTTTGCCTGTATCAAACACCGTGTAAAGACAGCATGGTGCTAGGTTGCTTGCTATGCGCTGTTGTGGGTACAAATCGCCCCTCTGCTCCAGGGGCTCACTGCCTGTGCAGCAGCCGCCCGTTAGCGTTAGGGCATGCTTCAGTGTAAAGGGGTTAAATTCAACATTCATTCGCCTCGCTATTGGCTTCACTCTTTTACTCCTGTCGCCATGCACAATGCAGACACTATCAAGGCACATCATGTCGTACGTACCGCTTGTGCCAGCATATGCGTTTGTGTTTGATTGATTTATAGCACACGCCGTTACCACGCATCGTTTACTACGTCGTACTCGTACACGTCGTTTGTTTATTCTGAATGGAGTGGTCTATACGGAGTATACTGCTCTTTTCGAACGGAGCATCTACAGCCCATATTCGCAACGCGATAACCAGAGCCGTACTCTGAGAACTCAAGCAAATTCTTTTTTTCTCGGCCAGACCTGCTCATGACAAATTTCGTGCATATGCAGCCGCCAAAATAGGGATGAGGCTCCTGGCGTCAGGCGTCCGGCGTCAGGCATCTAAGCCACCGCCTGTCTTCATTGGCCAAGGCACCACCGCATGCCGCAGACAGCCTGCAGCCGACGCCGTACAGCCACCACCACACAAGGCCTGGTGGTCGACGTCGCAGGCCGCACTGCTGCGGACCGCCTTCTCGCTGGACGCTTTGCTCGCCAGCAACCGCCCATCGACATGGGTATGGAGCACGGAAGAGCCTCATCGACTGGGGACGGACCGAGGGAGTAAGGCGCGCACGCTTGCATATAATCCTGTTGTCCAGCCATTTGTCGTCGCTGCTGCTTCGTAGCCCATCTCCCACTCCATACACTCTGGTCCGCTGAATATACAATATACCCAGCCGTTTGGATCCATTCCTGTCGACTCCACTTTGACTATATCGCCGCATCGCCCTATCGCCATGTCTGGGCCGCCCTCTGTCTTCTCGCAGGATGGCACGTACACCACGGACGCCAGCAGCCTGTCTGCCTTCCCAATCGGCCCGCCGCCGACCGGCGAGACGGCCCTGCAGAAGCAGGCGAGGGAAGACGCAGAGCGGCAGGCAAGCTTGGCCATGCACATGCAGGACCACATGGGCCTGCCGCCGTTTGCCGTCAACGGCAACTCACTTGTAGGTGTTGAGGGGTGGACCCATTTAGAAAAGAAAAAGAAAGGCACCCGCAAAGCCATCCGTCTTCATCCGCTAACACAGTCACCAGTACGACGCCCACGAACTCGCCCCCGCGGACCCCGCCCGCCTGATCAGCACGGCCGACTTCCAGCGCCAGGCCGAGACCGCGCGGCTCGTCTACACCAACGACCCGAACCGCCCGTGGGACATGGACCCGCAGCGGAGCAAATACCCCGAGACCATCCACAACAACCAGTTCGGCGTCCCCGACCCCGTCCTGGGCCACCCCGTCGTCGGCGGCCCGGGCACCTACGCCGCCGGCCGCCCGGGCCCCAGCCGCGCCTGGTCCAACACCGCCGCCACCGACTCCGCCGCCTTCCTCTACCACAACGTCCAGCAGGGCCAGCGCGACCACCAGGCCCGCCTCGACGCCGCCCGCCAGGAGGAGCGCGACCTCAAGGCCGAGCTCGCCCTGCTCCACAAGGTCCTGCGCCGCACCCACCGCCAGGCCGACGTGCAGCGCCTCAAGAACGACATCCGCCAGAAGCTCGCCCGCCGCGTCCACGCCCGCCGCGTCCTCGGCGTGCCCTACGACGGCCACGCGCCCTTTACTGCCGCCGCCCTCATCCCCGAGGACCCCGACTGCCCGCCGCTCGCGGCCATGCTGGCCAGCCCGCACCGGCCGCAGTTCGACGAGGCCACGCACCAGTACGCGCTGCCGTGCCAGCGATGCGGCGGGCAGGCCTTGATCAATACCGCATTCGAGGTGGTCCAGCGATGCCAGTGCACGTATGGGCAGAGCTAGGGGGTGGGTGTGGCCGTGGGCGTGGGCGTGGGCGTGGGCGTGGGACGTGTCGCGTGTGTTTGGTCTGCGTTTGGTTATTTTGTGCTTTCTGATGATGTCGTCTCGATGTCATCTTAATGTATCTTGATGTTGTTTTGATGGTATCGTCATGTTACTTTAATGTTGTCTTAATATTATCTTATTATTACAATTACGGCCCCTATGAGGCCCAAGGAACGGGCCCAGTGACGGCCAAGAGCAACAGAATCATGGCCTAAAAATGGCCCGTACGGAGTGTACCAGCACATAAAAATGACTAGGACAAATGATGCCGGTATGACTTTGGCCAGTATGTGGCCAGTATATAGAAGGATAGTATATAGGGCTGTAACTAGAGAAGTATAACTAGACTGACAACGGACGAGACTACTACAACTAATATTATTCTTATAGAGAAAGAATTATACGACTAAAAGGAATCTACGTGGAATGACTACGTAAGGAAACGTTATGAAGGAATAAAGTATATGAATAGTTACATGAAGCTTGGAGGGGACTTTATATCGGAATAAAGTTAGTGCAAGTAAATAAAGTGTATTAGATATAAAAGACCGAGTCATCCGCCCAGTACCTAAATAAAAGGCTCAGTCACTACCGATTATCTAAAGTATAAATGTGCATAAACTTGTATTCCTATGCCCGTATTGTATATACAGTTACTACACCTACACCCTATTATACGTGTTTAAATATTATTTAACCGTCACACCTTCGCATTGTTCTACTGGACCAAGAACCCCTCCTCTAGCCTAGTCACTTCGCAGAGACTCTCCCTCAGGAAGTGCTTTTGTAATAGCCGAGAATCAATACAATAGTTGGATAAGATTCAAAAGTAATGCAACAATATGAACAACAAAAATAAAAAGAGTAGAAAAACAAACAAAACAATAAAATGAAAACAAACGGAAATGTGAAAAAAAAAAAAAACAAGAAAAACAATAAGAGAGCCGTAAAGCAGTGCGGAAACCATCTCCACAGCTTCCTAAATTAGTTGGCAGCAGCAACAGGAACGGTAGTCCTGTAGTCGGCAGCCAAAGCACGTAAATGCCGAATATTGTACGCCGGTGGTTGTCCAATCTGTTGTAGAGCCGCCATTGTGAGATGGGCTTCTGGGACTGGGAACGTGTCGGTGATTCCCCTTCCCAATGACGTGATGCCGTGCGTGATCCTGTCCCTCTCCGTCAGTTTGTCCTTGCCCGTGCGAAGTGGAAAGCTGCAGCCTAGAACAGCAACGAACATCAGCATTCAGGTACGCAGATCTCAGATTCCCACCGACGGAATGACATGGGGACGCACGCTGAACGTTGGTTATAAATGCCTGGAGAGCATCTTCCTTGATGGGCCACGCCGTGGCCTTGTCGTCCAAAAGGTAAGGGAGGCCAGGCTACGAAAAAGGCCGTCGGAGCGGAGCGTGTGAATCAGCGGGACGGTCTTCGTTGGTTCGGTTCCGCGTACACGCTTGATGTGAGCAAACATACCTGAAAGTGGTCGTCATTGACATCGCAATACAGTTCCAGACTGCCACCGAGCAACGAGCTCTCTGCCCAGCGTCCGCTTTCACCAGCTGCAGCAAAACCAGCACCGTGTCAGTCCGACTACTGTATACGCGCCGGCCCGTTCAGATGGCCCGCATCACCCGAAACGAGGCCTGCAGCAATGCAAGAGAGCCTTGTTCGCCCTGAACACCGACGCCCAATTGGAAGACCAGAGTGTCTGCTTGCGCCGGACTCTTGTCAGGAGGGCCCAGGAACCGGCCACAGACGCCTCCTGGGAGCGTGATGCAACGCGCGCTGACGATTGAGCCGCCACGCTGGCATTGTGGCTTAAAATAGAAGCTGAACACGATTGTGATTCTTTCAACCATGCGGTTGGCGGCCACGGACCCGCTGAAAATATATCACGGTCCGCGCTGAGGAAGGGGGGATGGCGAATCAGCTTCGCCAGTCTGTCGGGCACATCATTACCCCGCGCTCCGTCCCAGCGGCATGCCGTCCTGTAAAGGTCACGAAGCTCGTCATCCAGGCATTCGCACTGAAAACCGCATGACAACCAGCAAGCGACTAAGTACGGGGCTACGGCTGACCGACGGACGATTCGGTATTGGCTTCCCTTGAGTTTGATTTCCACGACTGGCCAACTGCTATCCGCAATGGCCGCAGCACAAGGCTCGCCCGCCGCTGGCATCTCGCTCCACCGCCTGGATGCCGAGCGCCTGTCCATCGTCACGCGGGCTCTCGACAACATTTTGCGCCTCCCCGACGTCGAGCTCACCTATGCGCAGATTGTCGATGGGCTGCCGCTGCGAAACGTCTATGCCGAGTCCCACTGGCCTGTGCCGGCCATCGTCGCGGCGCACGAGGCCCTGTGCGACGGCGCGTTGGACCGCGTGCGCGACGCCCGGGACAAGCTGGATACGGATACACTGCTCTTTCCGCAGGCCGTGCGTGTGCCGCCACTCCTGTTTGCCTCGTCGAACCCCACCCCTTACTCTTGTTGCCAGCTAACATGACGGCAGGCCGTGGACCGATACGCCCACGCCCGCGTTGGCTCCGTCGCGTCTTGCCTCTGCTTGATTGAGCTGCTGGCCGTCGCATGCCATCAGATTGGCGCCACGCTCTACGAATGGAGCGACGCCGACGCCATCCACAGCCGCGCCTCCGTGCTGGCCAACATCCACGACGAGCAGGACGCGAACCACCGCGACCGTATCTGCCATCCGGGCAGCCTGCCGAAACACACCCACTTCTTCCACTACAACTACCAGTACCAGGCGCAATACCCGCGGGGCGTGGCCGATGTGGTGGGCTACTGGGCGGAGACACGCATTTTTGGGGGCGTCGCCGTGTTCGATCGGGGCCGTGCTGGCGACGCCAACGGCGGCGTGTATTTCCACTCCGACCGAGACCGCTACGGCGACACATTGTACCCGCCGACCGAAGACCAGCTGAAGGCGCTCATGGCCTTCTTCACGTCGCCGACGCCGGCGGCCGCCGTGCCCGCAGACACCGTCCCCTGCCCCCTCCCGGTGACCGCCACAGGCGACAATCGGTGGCGGTGGGATGCCGGCCTGGCGTTTCTCCATTGGAACATCTTCCGGGACCGCTACGAGCGGAACGTGTCGCCAAACTACCGGCCGTATCGTCACAGGATGCGGTACTGGACGTGGCCCGAAGTCGGCGATGGCAGCGTGGTATTCTATCAACAGGCCCGAGAAATGATAGACGGCGTGCCGGCCGACCAGGCGCTCGTCGCGCAAGCCCAGGACAACCTCAAAAAGATCACGCCCACATCGCCGAAATGGCACGGACCCATGCCGGACATGGACGAGCCCCGCCCGCCGTGGAAGCCGCCCTACTACCACGACCTGGCGAGACAACTTGCGTAGCAGAATGGACATGAAGCCGTGTTTTGTTGTTCGGGTGGAAGATCCTTCGTCGTCTGTTTTTTATTCCGTTTTTTTTTTTTTTTTTTTTTGGATGTTTCTTTTCTTTTTGTTTTCTTTCTTCTTTTTTTCTTTACATGAACAACGGACAGAATGCACAAAACACGTTACCACATCCCAAAAATCGAATTCGTCACACTTGACTCTATTCTCTCACCAACCAGCAGGTCCGGTCGCCCTCGTCCGGTCGACGAACCAAATACCAACCCGGGCCGGACCGGCCCGCTCCACTTACACATGGCAACCGCTCGACTTGGGAGTCCGAGCAAAGTGGCAAGAGCGATCGGTCGGGCGGTTATGCCCAAATATCGCCACAAAGACAGGCACAGTAGGCGATGACATGGCTGAGAATCGTAGTAGTACAATTTGTTCTCTATGGATGAACCTGTGCCGGTACTCCCGATTCCCAATCATCCCGTTTAGCCCCTCCTCGCGTATTCCCTATTCCCACTCTCCCCATCACACCCGCCTCGCCGTCTTCAGCGTCGTCGGCACCCTTTCGTCGTGCGGCCCGGGCGTGTACGGCGGGTCCGGCTTCAGCGTGACCGACACGGTGACAATCACCGCCGTGGGGCTGCCGGCCGCGGCCGGCTGTGTCGTGGGCGGAAGTGTTTTGATGATGGTCGTCGTGGGCGGCCCGGGGGCCGGTAGTGTCGACGTAGGCGTAGGCGGTGCCGACGGCTCGTCGTCGTCGCCGCCTGCGGTGGTGGACGAGTAGGGACACGGCGGCGAGAACGGCAGGTTGACGGGCAGCGTGTAGGGACCACAGACCGCGCCGGCCGTCAAGACGCCCGTGCCCCACCCGGCCGGCACCGTGCCACCCGTGCCGATGCCGGCCGTCAGCCAGGGTGGGCCCCGGAACGGCGGGCGAAAACCACGTCCGGGAACGGCGGCGGCGATGGCGGGTGGCGTCGTCGTGGCGGCGGCGGCGGCGACGGGCGTGCCGGTCAGCGTGACGGTGACGCCCGAATGGGGAGGGCCGGCCGCCGCCGCAGCCGCCCAGAGGTCGCGAAGCTGTTGTGGGCTGTAGTCGTGGTCGACCACGGGGCTGGCACACACCGACCCAAACACGGACAGGAGGGCCACGGCGACGGCCGTGGCCGAATATGGTGACGCTGGCATCATCCTGGGGGATGCGATATGGAAGTTGGGAGTCTTGCCACACAACAGCAGAAAAGGAAGGGGAAGACGATGCCAAGTGCGAGCGCGGGCATCCCGTCACTATATATTCAGCCAAAGGTCAATTTCAGCAACGCCCGAGGAAGAATCCGGGATCTGGGGTGCGCCCCTGAATGATGACAGGCCTGCGTCTGTTGACATAATTTACGTAGTCCGGCCAAACGTAGATTAAGTACCCACTGACGGGTCTCTTATAGGAGGGTAAACAGGCAGGACGATACGCACAACTAGAGCACGGCACACAGCGTCCAGTCAAGGATGCGAGAATTAAGGTTAGGGCAGCGGGTACTTTGTATAGCGGGCGTATGGGCAGTGAGTGTTTTTGTTCTTTACTGTCACGCAATAGCGACCGTCACAATGGTCCGAGTGTCCGCAGTCTGGTGGGGAGAGCCGTGGCCGGAGGTGTGGTCGTTTGGATGCACGATAGTCTTGTTTTGGTTCCTGGGACGAGATGAAGACCGACGGTATCGTGTCGCGTATCGAGGCGAGGTAGTATAACAGATAACGGGTCGAGGAAGGCGTCCACGGCCTGTTTGTGTCTGTGATGGTCTTTTTCTTGTTATTTTTCTATTTTTGTTATATTGTTCGGTTGAAGTTGATAACACGGCACGACATACAATTAATACAGCTGATCAAACAACACGGCACAACCACACGGCACACGAGGATAAATCCGGGTGTGAGGGAAGTCGACAGAATCGACGTGAACCCAGAAACATTTTTACTTTTTTCAAATGAATACAGCAACACTAAAATGTACAGTACGTCCCTCCTGGTCCACGTGTTATGCATCGCCACACCGTACACCTAGTAAATGTAGCGGAACCCCGGCTGCTCCTTGTCGGTGCGGTCCAGAAAGGCTGCGGCGTCGGCCTGCTCGTCGTGGCCGAGCGCGGCCGAGACGCGGTCGCGCCGGGCGTTCTCCCAGCGCAGGTAGACGAGCAGGGCCAGCTGGATGGCCATCATGAGCGCGGTGGAGACGTAAAAGGCGCGGAAGCCGGTCGGGTAGGTGGGGCTCTCGCGGGCCAGAAAGAACTGGGGCGCGATGATCTGGCCGACGGCGTAGCCGACAAAGACCATGACGGCGCAGGTGGCCTTTTTGGTGAAGCCGCCGACGTTGGAGGCGAGCAGGGACATGACCATGATGTAGGTGACGGTGTTGACAAACATAATGTAGAGGCCGCCCTGGCGGCCGTGGATGTTGTCCTGGGGGAGGCAGTAGACGAGCAGCGAGCCGAGCAGGACGACGGCGTTGGAGGCGATGCCGGCGACGAGGCGGGCGTTGCGGAACTGGGTGGTGACGGCGCCGGCGATGAGGAGGGAGGCCAGCTGGACGCCGTCGCCGCCAAAGGAGGCCTTGGTGGACTGGTGGTCGTCGTAGCCGAGGCCGGACAAGACGATTTTGTCGAACTGGGGGTGTCTGTGTCAGCACATTTCATATTGGGGGGGATTACTGTGTACTTGAGAACCCACGTTTGTCAGCCCACTCCCCACAATGCACTGCAGCAGGGCCAGCGCGAAAAAGGCCCAGGCCTGCACGTCCCGCAGGCACTCGACGACCTGGTACGTGCGGTAGTGGCGGTTCTCGATGCCGGTGTGGTTGGCGATGACGCGCAGCACGGCGACCTTGCGCTCGCGGGCCGACAGGAACCAGGCCGTCATGGGCGAGCTGGGCAGCACAAAGAACAGCAGCACGCCCCAGCCCATGGTCAGCGGGCCCCAGATGAGGTAGAGCACCTGCCACTGCGTGTAGCGGCCGCCGCCGCCACCCCAGCTAGGCCCCGTGATGGAGTAGGCGAGGCCGTCGATGATGAAGCCGCCGACGGGCGCGCCCATCCACCAGACGCAGGCGCGCAGGGGCTGCTCGCGGCGCGTCCAGTACTGGCCGACAAAGATGGTGAGGACGGGCGCGATGCAGGTCTCGAAGCAGCCCAGAAAGAAGCGGGCGGCGGCCAGCGTGGCGAAGCTGGTGGTGACGGCGGTCAGGGTGGAGCAGAGCCCCCAGAGCACAATCATGACGCCAAAGTAGCGGCCGATGGGCAGCTTCTGCATGAGCACGGAGCTCGGGTACTGGGCGGCGAGGTAGCCAAAGTAGAAGATGGCCGAGACCCACGAGTACTGCTGGCCGACGAGGTGGTCGTCGGCGCGGATGCCGAGGATGGACGCGTTGGAGAGGGCGGCCTTGTCGATAAAGGACAGCAGGTACGAGATCATCATGGCGGGCAGCAGCACGAGGTCCAGCTTGCGGAGGACGCGGCGGG
Source organism: Sporothrix luriei (assembly GCA_021398005.1). Taxonomy (NCBI): domain Eukaryota; kingdom Fungi; phylum Ascomycota; class Sordariomycetes; order Ophiostomatales; family Ophiostomataceae; genus Sporothrix; species Sporothrix luriei. The sequence continues at coordinate 16,271 of WNLO01000158.1, read as the reverse complement.
CCTCGTCCGGGGTGTACTCGAAGGTGGTGCCCTCGCCGTCGTCGGCAAAGAGGTCGGCGGCGTCGTCGTGCTCGACGCCGCGCGTCTTTTCGGCAATGGTGATGGCATGGACGTGGACGGCGTTGGACGGCGCAGCTTCGTCGGCATAACCAGGTGCTGGGGCGTGGCCGGTGGGTCCGGTGGGTTCGGCGGGATCGGTGGGTTTTTCTGACATTGTGTAGAGGCGAGGATGAAGTATAGATGGATGGATGAGAAGGGGGAATGAGAAGCAGAAGCAGGAGGAGCAGGAAATGAGAAAGTAGGAAGTCGATAAATCAAATATCAGAAACAACGACACGAGACACGACACTCCAGACAGGAAGACCGAATAATTATAGACGGCCGTCCGGGAATGCACTATCTCCAGACAGCGACGGCGACGAAGGCGGAAACGGGCATGCGAGATAACAGACACGAAAAGGGAGGAGACAACGACAAAAGAGGAAATGGAGGGCAGATCCACGCGACAACGACCGCGACGTCGGCGATGCGGCAATCTCCAATCTGCCAGCTGCCAGTACAGAGTATACCAATCTGCTATCTACCCCAGACTTCAGACGGAGATGCACGCGGACGATAGACAGGTGGAGAAGACGACACCGAGATAAGGCGAATAGACGACAGCGGCCAGGCAGGGGTTAGGCAGGGGTGGAGAAGAGGGGAACCATGCGGTCGTGCCTGTCGAGGGGTGGTTCTGTGGATGGTATCGTCTCCTCTTTGGTGAAAATATTATGATAATACTTGTACTGGAATACCGGCATCTGGAGATGCTGCATCGCCAGAACGTATTGTGAGGGGCGTCGGCAACCAGACCAAAACGGGTTTAGACGGCCAGGGCCGCACGTGCCGACGACTGCCACCGGAAGGCAACTGCCACCGAAGGCAACTGCCAACGGACTGCTTCCCAGCACTCGGGCCGCCCCACTTTGTCTTACACGTGGATTATACCCGATTTGGCAATGTTGGCGACGGCCGACAAAGAGGGCAGGAACGAACAGCAGAACAGATGGCAGACCAGACAGCAGAACAGCGACAGCAACGCCAACGAGCAACGTCTTATCAGGTTGTGAGAGGGGTTGTCGTTCGACTGCGCTCAACTACATTCCTCCTGTCGTTCTTATCTGACAAGGTCTTTCCGTCGCGGCTGCTCGCCAGGACTTCCTCTTTGGGATCTATGGAGGTCCGACAACGGCGGGAGCGATGACTAGACAGAACAAATAGCAACACAACGAGAAAGGAAGACACGACAAACACGGTAAACATGGCGAGCGGTCAGCAGGGGAATAGGGAGAGTACGGCAGACTCGTGCCGACGACTCCGTTTGTCATGGAAATGATGCTGGAGACGCATATCGGCGGCGGGTGATGGCAGATGACGAGAGATGCAATGTCCAGCGATGTCGTTTTCTCGTATTATCATTTCTCGTTTCGTCTGTCGTCTGTGAGATCCATGAACGCATCAAGATAAAGCCAATTGGGCCCTGATTTTCCATATCCAAACTGTTTTCATTTTACTTTCCATCACCACTACAACGCCCCCTCCCCCTCCCCCACCATGACCCAAATCGAAGCCTCCAACCCCTTCACGTACCAGCACGTCGTCGCCCGCGGGCTGCCGTACGAGCGCGGCCTCGCGCACGGGCGGCAGGCGGCGGGCAAGGTGCAGGAGAACGTGCGGTACTACCGGCGGCCGGGCAAGCTGGCGCACTCGGCGGCGCTGATGGCGGCCATCATCGAGCACGTGTACAAGCCGGCGCTGGCGCAGTACTACCCGAGCGGGCTGCAGGAGATGCAGGGCATTGCGGACGGCGCGGGCGTGACGCTGGACGACGTGGTGCTGCTGAACTCGCGGTACGACCTGGCGCGGCTGGGCGACGAGCCGGGCAGTCGGCCGGCGGATGCCGCCGAGGCGAGCGTCAGCGAGGCCCAAAACGATGCGAGCGTCAGCGGGCCCCGGGACGGCGAGGACAACGACGGCGACGACCACGCCAACGAGTGCACGTCGGCCGTGTTCCACCACAACGCCACGGCAACAGGCGACATGGTGACGGCGCAGAACTGGGACATGAGCGCGCGGCTGTGGGAGAACGACTGCATCATCTACCTCGAGGTGCACCCGGACGCTTCGGAGCACAAGCCGTCGCTCTTTCTGGTGACGGAGGCCGGCCAGCTGGGGCGCTCGGGCATGAACTCGGCGGGGCTCGGCGTGACGGCCAACTCGCTGATGAGCTCGGCCGACTACATTCCGTATCCGTACGTGGACGCGGCGGGCCAGCGTCACGACGTGCCCATCAAGCCCCTCCTGCCCATGTCGATGCTGCGCCGCATGATCCTCGAGAGCAACCACCTCGCCGAGGCCATGACGTGCGCCTACAACTTCCCGCGCCACGTGTCCAACAACGTCACCGTCAGCGCGGCCGAGGGCTTTGGCGTCTGCCTCGAGGTCACGCCCGACCGCGTCTACCGCGTCGAGCGCACCCTCGCCGACGACCGCTACCTCGTGCACACCAACCACTTTGTGCACCCGGGGTTTCTGGCGCGCGCCGACGTCCGCTGCTTGTATCCCGGCGGCAGCAGCTGGTTCCGCCGCGACCGCTTCGAGGCCAACGTGCGCGCCGCCGCGCAGGCCGGCCAGCTGTCCACGGACAAACTTATTAGTGCCTTTTCCGACCACATCAGCTACCCCGAGGCCCTCTGCGTGCACCCCGACCGCAACCCCGTCGACGCCGTCATCGGCCACCTGCCCGGCTACCCCTTCCGCAGCAACTCGGCCACCGTCGCCTGCGTCCTGTACAACCTGACGCAGAAGCAGATTACCGTCTGCAAGGGCCCGCCGTGCCAGGGGCAGTTCCAGACGTTTGACCTGCACGGGCCGGCGGGCAACAAGCGGGGGTCGCAGCGGGAGCCGGGGGTCGAGGGGCCGGAGCACCCATAGGGGGGGTGACGTGTGTCGACGATCGAGCCAGGCTGGTCAAGTTGTTGTGATAGATGTCAGCAGGACGGTGTGATGCGGTGGTGAGGAGGCATTACACAGAGTAGAATGATATATCGTTGCCATCTTCTGCACAGATTAGACATATTTTGTCACATTTACACGGAATAGAATTATATAGTCGATCCATCGTAGCGCAAATACGTCCGAGTTGAGCGCAGTGTGCCCTGTATGCCAACATACACAAGTTCTCGATACAAATGATGCTGGATGTCGCTTGTTGTCACACGCCGATGCCTCCTAGAGATACAGCGTGCTCTGACGCTAAATGCGCTAATGAATAGCGAGCTGTCCACTATCGCTGCCCTTGACAGGCAGACGGCCCTAGTTGTTAGTGCCTTGCACAGTTGTCCGCGCTATTGCCTTAGCGACCTACCGAGTCTCATGTGTCTCCTCACTCCACTATTTCGTACTTCCCCAGACTTTTGTTTTCCCTTCCTCGTCGTCCTCTCCACAAACGACTCCCTCCACGTCTCCCTCCACGTCTCCCTCCACGTCTCCCTCCACGTCTCCCTCCACGTCTCCCTCCACGTCTCCCTCACGCGCCATGCCTAAAGCACTGTCGACACCCGCGGCCCGCCCGTCCCCTTCATCAACGTCCACCCCCACAGCCGCCACCCGGCGCTCTGTCTGGGGCTGTCTGACGTGCCGCCGCCGCAAGGTCAAGTGCCACAGCCGCGAGACGCCCTGTGCGGCCTGTCGCCGGCTGCAGCTGGACTGTGAGTCGTCGTTTGGCGGCAACTTTAAGCAGTGGCGGAGGAGGCGGGTGCACGGAGAGGATGGGCCGGTGCGGAGTCCGGGACCGAGACCGGGGCCGTCACAGATGCCCGTGGAGGCACAAACGTCCGTCTACGCCTCTCCCACGGCTACGGTGGAACAGTCGCCCGTCTCGCTCCATGCCTTGTTGGACTTGACGCAGAGTCCGAGCTGGGAACTGGACATGCCGTTTCTGTTTGATGCGCCGCCGCTGGCAGGGTTGGGGTTACCACTGCCATCGCTGCCACCAGGGCCGCCGGGGCCGCCGCCTGCCTGTGCTGCGTCGCCTGGTCTGTATGCGCCAGCGCCGTTCTTTGGCGACAGCAACCATGTTCTGCCAGTGGATGGCGGGGCCGTCATGCCCAGCATGCCGTCTACGTTGTCCATGACAGCATCAACGCCGGCGACCGACAACGGCTTCTTCATGGACATGCCTGCACCGCTGGACTCGTTTCCGAGTGCGCTCTCGCAACCTACCGCGGCTGACTGGTCCCAGTCACAACTCCCGTCCTCGCACGCTCCCTCCAACACACTCTCCCACGCACCCTCACACACCCATCCCCAGTCGGCCGTCATGGCCTCCCCCCCTCCCTCCGTCTCGCCCGCCGACCGGGCCCTCGTCGTCTACTACAAGCAGAACCTGGCCTCCTTCTTCAGCGTCAAGTCCGCCTTTGCCTCGCCCGCCGCGTCGCCCTGGACCTTTTACGCCTACGCCATCCGCGCGGCCGAGCACCAGCCCGACTCGCCGCTGCGGCACGCCATTCTCGCGTGGACGTCGGCGTATCTGTTAGTCAGGGGAAGCGGCGGCGACACCCCCGCCCTCGGCACCGACCACGCGCTGCAGGTGCGGCACGACGCGCGCGCTCGGCACGCTGCGGACACGTTGAGGGCGGCGCTGTGGTCCGGGGACAAAACGTACGCGGCGACAACACCGTCAGCGCTGCGCTTGCTCCTCGCCACCACCCTCTTCCTCGCCTACGGCGACATCCTGTGCGGCGACACCCCGCGCCTCGTCCGCGCCCTCGCCGGCATCGCCCGCCTGCTGGCCTCGGACTGGCCGCGGTTCCGCGCCGCCCTCGGACCCGTCGAGGCGCGCATCCTCGTGTGGCTGGCGTACCTGGACGTGCGCGCCGGCCTGTGGGGGTGTGCGACGAGGGACGACGCAGGAGGAGGAGGAGGAGGAGGGGGCGGACTCTTCCGCTTTCTGCGCGACCACGTCGGCGGCCCCGCCTCGTCGGGCGCCTCGTCGGGCGCCTCGTCGGGCATCTCTGCCTTACGGGGGAGCGGCGTGCCGCAGGAGTACTACCTGGCCGCGTGCTTTGGCTCGGCCTTGCCGGCGCACGAGCTGCACGACGACCTGCTGCAGGAGCCGGCCAAGCGGCTGTCGGACGAGATCATGGGCGTGTTTGCGGCGGTCGGGGAGCTGGAGGCGTGGATGGAGGCGTGCTGCCCAGAGGGGGGGGATGGGGGGGTGGAGGTGGAGGTGGAGGTGGACGACACCAGGCGTCTTGTCGCCGACCAAGTCGACGACCACACCGCCCTCCGCGCACTCCGCGCCGCCAAAGTCCACGCCCTGCGCGCCACCATCGCCCGCATCCGCGCCGAGAGCACCGTCGTCCACGCCGCCCTCCTCCGCGCCTACACGCCCTCGTCGCGCCCCGACCACGTCGCCCGCACCGCCTTCCACCGCCGCGTCTCCACGGCCCTCTGCCTCGCCGCCACCATCCTGCTCCACCGCGTCGACGCCCCGCACGTCCGCACCGACGACGAGGCCCAGGCCGCCGCCCGCCAGATTGTGCACATTGCGCGGGCGCTCCAGGCGAGGCCGTCGCCGGGGGGGGAGGGCGACGACGACGGCCAACGCCACACCACCCAGGACAGATCGTCGCCGTCGCCGTCGTCACCCCCACCACCCCGCGACCACGACCACCCCCGCAGCCTCGTCTGGCCCATGCCCGTCTTCGTCGCCGGCATCGAGCTCACCGACCCCGTCTACCAGGACTGGGTCCTGGCCTACCTGGCCGACGTGGCCGGCTGGGGCACGAGCACGCGGCGGGCGCGGGACCTGCTGCGGCGCGTGCTCGCGCGGCAGGCCGACGAGGGGAGGCGGGTGCGCGTCAAAGACGTGGTGGGTGAGTGTGAATTGGGTGCGGTTTTGATTTGAGGCGACGGCGAAGACGGGTGGACGGTGGAGGAGGAGGAGGAAATACGAACAGGGAGGAGTCCGTACATCGTTGGGTGTCGACAATTCGTGGACAATGGCCCTGGCTGAGGCCAACCAGGCAGCAACCAGAGCCAGACCACCACACCACCGCCCCCAGCACAATCCTCCTTTATAAACCAAATAGAAACAAAACATCTCGCCGCAGCAATGCGGCCGGTCATACTACGTTACGATACAGAGAAGATTAGCATGGCGTACGTTCAATTCCCACTCCTGCCGTTGATTTTGTGGTTTTCGCGTCTGCGATGACATTTGCTAACTTGCTTCACAGCCCTGCACAAGGATGACACGCTGCTCATTGAGGGCTCTATTTTTTTTTCTTTTTTGTTTTCATTTGAAAAAAGTACATATCCAAAATGGCAGAGGATATAAGAATAATACTCCTACATATCTGTGCTAATATGCAAAGCATTACATAGTATTCTCCTCCACTTCGTTGTATGATTCAAAGACATGGATTACCTAGACTATGGTTACTTTTCCCGACCAAACGCCCATGGCTACGATACAACAAATCAAGACAGCTCCTGCAAGCCAAGTGCACACAAAACCCACCGCCTCACCCAATGTTGAACTCCGCCGCCGGGTTGCTCATCATCTCCTTCATCTTCTGCTGCATCCGCCGCGCCGCCTCTTCGTCGTCGGCCCCATCGAACCGCTCGTCGTCGGAGTCGCCGTGTCTCTGGGCTGTCTTCGCCTTGGCCTGGGAGTGCTGCTTCCGCCCGGCCGCCGTGGCCACGGCCGTCGCCCGCTTCTTGGCCGCCAGCCGCTGCACGCCGCCGCGCATGTGTCCGGGGGCCTCGCGCAGGCCGAAGCTCTTGGCCATGTGGCCCAGGTGCAGGCGCGTCATGTCGAAGAAGCCGCGCTCGGCGTGGGCGTGCGTGGCGTAGGCGCGGATGTGCGACCGGAACGCCTGGCGGGCGGCGTCGAGCAGGGAGGGTGCGGCGGCGGACCCGCCGTCTTTTGCGTCCTTGTCCTTTTGGTGCTTGCTGTTCTTCTTTGCGTTCTTGGCGTTCTTGGCGTTCTTGGCGTTCGCCTGCCAGGCCTTCTTGGATGACACGGGCGGTCCGCCCGCGTCGGCATTGGCGCCCGTCACGACCTGGGCCGCCGCCGACTTGAGCAGCCGCTGCTCAATGTGCAGCTGCAGCGCCTCGGCGCGCTTGGTCCACGACTGCTGTGGTTGAGAGGGATCGTGCTCGACAGGGACGCCGCCGTCGTCGCCGTTGCCACCGCCCGCTGTAAAAGCAGCCGGCAGCGGCACCGGCGCCGCATAGCCCGTCTTGAGCACGACGTCGTACAGCTGCGGCTGCAGCACCGACGCCGACGCCGTCTGCACAAACCCCACGTAGCCCTCCTCGCTGCCCGGCTGCACAAACAGCGTCGCCCTGCCCGCCCGGCCGGCGCGCGCCGTGCGGCCGATGCGGTGCAGGTGGTCGTCGACGGCCATGGCCGGGTCGTACTCGACGACGAGGTCGACGGTGGGCACGTCGAGGCCGCGCGCCGCAATGTCCGTCGTGATGAGCAGCGCCGGGTCGGTCGCGTGCCGGAACGACGCCAGCGTGGCCTTGCGCACGGGCTGCTCGAGCGAGCCGTGCAGCTTGTGCAGCACGATGGTGCGGTGCGCCGCCGACGTGATGTAGGCCGCGGGCGCGACGGTCGACGCGGTGGTGGACGCGGCCGCCGCCGCCATCTTGGCGTTTTTGATGGCGGCGGCGGTGGACGTTGTTGTCGTCCTCTCTTCGTTGTTGTCGTCGCCGTCGCCGTCGCCCGCTGGCACAACAGCGGGCACAATCTTGTTCGGGAGCGGCTGGCCGTCGTCGCCAAACGCGCGCAGCAGGTCAAAGTGGAAGTCGACCGAGTCGGCGCACGACAGGAACACAATGGCCTTCATGACCGCGTCCTTGCGCGCAAACGTCGACCGCAGCAGCCCGATGAGCGTCACGAGCCGCAGCTTGGCCGGCACGATGGCGTACGTCTGCTTCAGCTGTGAGGGGGCCGAGAAGCCGACGGCCGTCTCTGCCTTGCCCTCTTCTTCCTTTGTCTCCTTCGTCTCCTTCGTCTCCTTCTTCTCCTCCTCCTTCGTCTCCTCCTCCTCTCCACCCGCCGACGTCACGTGCACCGCATCCTCCAGCGTCAGCTCGCCCAGCTTGATCGCATTCATCTTCATCGTCGCCGAGCACAGCACCGTCACGCGCCGCGCCGGCAGCACGCCCTCCGGCAGCGGCTGCCCGTCTTTGGTCGTGGTCGCCAGCGTCGCGGCGCTGCGGATTGTGCCGACAATCGCGCGGATGTCCTTTTCGAAGCCCATCTCCATCAGCCGGTCGCCCTCGTCGAGCACCAGCCACCGCACGCGGCTGACGTCCAGCGCGTCCGTGTGGTCGAGGTGGTCCGCCAGGCGGCCCGGCGTCGCCACCAGGATGTTGACGCCCTTGCGGAGGCGCGCCTTCTCGGCCTTTTTTTTTTCGCCGCCCACCACCGTCGACGCCTGCAGCCACGGCGCGCAGCCCAGCAGCCGGTCCAACACCGCCGCAATCTGCGTGCACAGCTCGCGCGTCGGCGCCAGCACCACCGCCAGCAGGCCCAGCCCGCCGCGGCTCAGCCGCAGGCTGCGGCCCGCCCGCCGCGTGCCGTCGTTGTCCTCGCTGAGCGCCAGCAGCCGCTGCACAATCGGCAGCAGGTACGCCAGCGTCTTGCCCGAGCCCGTCTCCGCCTGCAGGAACGCGTCGCTGTCGCTGCCCACGAGCTGCCGCAGGGCGTTGCGCTGGATGGCCGTCGGCGCCCGCAGCGCCATGTACTCGGCCAGCTGGCGCGCGAGCCGGCGCGAGAGCCCGAGCTTGAGGAACGAGGCGGCCTCGTCGGACAGGGGGGCGTTGGAGGGGCGCAGGACGGTGTCGTCGTTGTCGTCTGCCCCTGCTCCTGCTCCTGCTTCTGCCTCGTCAAACTTGGTTGTGTGCTCCGGAATCGCCGTAAACAGCCGCGACGTCACGCCGTTCTGCGGCCGGCCCGCAGCCACAGGCGCCGCCCCCGGTCCCATCGGCCGGCTCGGCTGCCACCGCGGCTGTGCACCCACGTCGCCTCCTCCCCCTCCTCCCCCTCCTCCCCCTCCTCGCCCTCCCCCTCCTCCTCCCCCTTCACCGCCACCCCCACCCGTATGCCGCTTCGCCGCCCGTGCATCGCCGCTCCGGTCGTCGGGTCGAGGCCGCTTCGTCGGTCGGCCGTCACCGTCACCGTCGCCGGCCGTCCGTGTTGTCGGGCTGTCGTCGCCCAGCTGCTGCCGCTTCTTAAAGTCGCGCTGCGCCGCCTTGCGGTCGCGCCATTTGCCGCCCTTGAACGTCACCTGCTGCGTGACCGGCGGCAGGTTGTCCAGGTCAATGTTGAGGATCATGCCCCCGTCCGCCATTGTGTCGGTCGTCGCGGGTGGACGTGGACGGAGTGATGGTGGTTGTGATGGTTGGCGGTGGAAAGAAGAGAGAGGACAAAAGAGTGGGGCGGAAAGCTCAGTTGAGGCCCTGAAAAAATATTCTGCCAATCTTATCGCTGATAAGCCCTGGAGAAGGCGGTAAAGCGCTCTCAGGCGCTGTAGACTGTGGGTACAGTGTGCACAGTGTGTATACTGTGCACGAACTGTACGTGATCTGTTTTCATCATCACTTATTTCGTACTTCGACCACCAATTATCGAATCCGGCCATTTGGACAAAGATAATAAATGCCGAGATGCCATGAGAGAGTTGACAGAATTATTCAAGCTTTGCCATATATGAAACAAGTACAGTCGATGGCTGTCGTCTCACTCCCGCGCCGCCTTAAAGGGCACCATCGAACAGCCCACGACAGTTGTATGCCTAGCAGTATATCCCACAGTTTGTATAGCACATCGACTATCATGTCTTGCAACATTTATTGGTGGTGAACATTATTTGTGTCATTTTTGTAGACAGTATGATTTTTTCAACATTTTTGTTACGTCGTGGCTTTATTTACTTTTGAAGATAATCATTAAGTTTTTCGATAATATTTACTCAAAATACGCGTAGAAATCAGTGTGGGTGAAACAGTGGCCCCACTGTGTTGGGTGGAAAAGCGGGTCTGCCAGACGTGGTTGCCCCGGCCAACACGGCGAAACGGACAAGACTAAACAAACAGAAAACAGAAGGAGCAGCAGCTTGCATTGGATAACTGCATACCTCGCTTTGACTCCACACGACATAGCGAGCAAGTGTTCACAGGCCCTTTCCAGACGACTCTTACGACACACCGATGCCCACCCGTCGACCGTGACCGTTGACCGTTGACTGTCGACCGCCACGTCATTTGCAGTGGTCTTACTCTTCTGTTGTTTTGCTGGATCGTTCTTTTCCTATTCTGTTTCTTCATTCTTGCCCGCCATTTCGGACATCGACGTGACCTCCTTCGACCTCCTTCGACCTCTCAACGTCATCTCGGCTTCACTCGACAGCATCGATGACGACAGCCCCACGACGGCCATCATCGACAACCTCCATCTACTGACTACTGACGACTCCTCGAACACCAAGTAAACACAAGCACAGCGTCGACCGACCCGCAGCGTCACCATGCTGCCCTCTGACCCGGGCGCGTCCTCGATTGTGGTCGCAGGTGAGCCCCTTTCACCCTCGCATAAGTCTCTCCTCGCATCATCTCACTGACACCCACCCTGCAGTCCGCGTGCGGCCGTTCACAATCCGGGAAGCAGCCCAACTGTAGGTCATCGACGAGACGCTGTCAGCCATCCGCCCCATGAACCATGAGCCATAAACCCAGCTAACCCTCTCCTTTTCTGCCCCCCTCCCCTCCCTCAGTGCAAAAACTGACGATGGCACCCTCTTCCTCGGCGACGGCTCGCTCGCCGCCGCCCCCGCGCCCAAGCTCAACCAAAAGGGCCTGCGCTCCGTCATCAAGGTCGTCGACGACCGCTGCCTCGTCTTCGACCCGCCCGAAGACAACCCCGTCCAGAAGTTCTCGCGCTCCGTCGTGCCGGCCGCCGGCAAGCGCGTCAAGGACCAGGTCTTTGCCTTTGACCGCATCTTCGACGACAACGCCTCGCAGATGGACGTCTACGAGGGCACCACCAAGGGCCTGCTCGACAGCGTGCTCGACGGCTACAACGCCACCGTCTTCGCCTACGGCGCCACCGGCTGCGGCAAGACCCACACCATCACCGGCACCGCCCAGCAGCCCGGCATCATCTTCATGACGATGCAGGAGCTCTTCGAGAAGATCGGCGAGCGCAGCGGCGACAAGGCCACGGAGCTGTCGCTGTCGTACCTCGAGATCTACAACGAGACCATCCGCGACCTGCTCGTCCCGGGCGGCAGCAAGCAGGGCCTGATGCTGCGCGAGGACTCCAACCAGGCCGTCACCGTCGCCGGCCTCACCAGCCACCACCCGCGCGACGTCCAGGAGGTCATGGACATGATCGTGCAGGGCAACGCCTTCCGCACCGTGTCGCCCACCGAGGCCAACGCCGTGTCGTCGCGCTCGCACGCCGTGCTGCAGATCAACGTCGCCCAGCGCGACCGCAACGCCAGCGTCAGCGAGCCGCACACCATGGCCACCCTCAGCATCATCGACCTCGCCGGCAGCGAGCGCGCCAGCGCCACCAAGAACCGCGGCGAGCGCCTGCTCGAGGGCGCCAACATCAACAAGTCGCTGCTGGCCCTCGGCGGCTGCATCAACGCGCTGTGCGACCCGCGCAAGACCAACCACGTGCCCTACCGCAACAGCAAGCTGACCCGCCTGCTCAAGTTCTCGCTCGGCGGCAACTGCAAGACCGTCATGATCGTCTGCGTCTCGCCCTCCAGCGCCCACTTTGACGAGACCCAGAACACCCTGCGCTACGCCAACCGCGCCAAGAACATCCAGACCAAGGTCACCCGCAACGTCTTCAACGTCAACCGCCACGTCAAGGACTTTCTCGTCAAGATCGACGAGCAGATGGCCCTCATCAACGAGCTCAAGGCCCAGCAGAAGGACGCCGAGCACGCCTTTGCCCGCAAGGTCCGCAAGCAGCTCGACAAGCGCGACCAGCTGGCCCGCGAGGGCGTCCAGCGGCTGCGTGTGGCTTATGAGAACGCCCTTCCGGAGCGCCAGCAAAAGGTGGCCGACATGAAGAAGCTGCGCGCCGTCCAGCGGCGGCTGGCCACGCTTGGGGCCTGGGCCGACGCCTTTGACCTGTTGGGGGAGCGGTCCGGCGGTAGAGCTACGGGCGAGTCGGACGACGACACAGTCCTCCTTGATCCCCCACCTGCCCTCGCCGCCATGCGCAAGACCGCCCGCGGCATCATGGCCGAGCTCGAGCACAGCCGCCACCACCTGCACCAGAAGCTGGAGCGCAGCAACTGGGAGCGCCCGCTCGACTCGGCCCTGCAGCACAGCATCGCCCAGATGGCCACCGCCGCCGCCGCGGACGGCGTGGCCGTCGCCGTCGCCGATACCAGCGAGGCCGTCGCCAGCCTCACGCGCGAGGCCGAGCTGCTCAAGGCCAACTTTGCCCGCGAGGCCTACATCGAGGTCCTCGAGCAGGACAGGACCGCCGGCACCCAGGCCGACAGCCTGCTGCTGCAGTCCCTGCTGGCCGCCCAGTTTGACATGCTGGCCGCCCTGCACGGCACCCTCGCCCTGCCGCGCGACGAGGCCGTCGCCCACGGCCAGCGCCTCGTGCGCACGCTGCTCGACACCGGCGTCGCCGCCGCCGCGCAGATTGTCAAGTCGGATGCGTCGCTGTCGGCGAGCACAGCCACCACCGCGGGCCCCTTCTCGGCGTCCACCTCGTCCGGCCGCTTCTCGCTCGGCGGCGTGGATGCGTTCCCGCCCTCCAAGCGCGGCACACCGCGCCGCGCGCGGTCGTCCATGATGGGCAGTGGCGCGGCCACGAGCCACCCGGCGCCGAGCCACACGGCGCCCGTGCGCCCGTCCCTCGGCCTGTCCACGTCGCCCACGCGGTCCTCGCCCCGCCGCCGCAAGGTGGTCTCGAGCGCCGGGCGCAAGAGCGTCTCGATGCCCAACAAGCGGAAGTCGGCCAGCCACGCCGGCTCGCTCGCCGGCTCGCTTGCCGGCTCGGTTCGCCGCGACAGCAACGCGTCGTCGAGCTCCTTCAAGCGCAGCGTGCGCTGGCGCGACGACGAGACCGAGGCCGGCACGCTGGCCGACTTTGAGAAGACGCCGCAAAAGTACACGTCGCCGGAGGACGCGCCAGCGGGCGTGGAGGTGCAGGACGAGGAGGCGGAGCAGGTGCACGAAAAGGTGAAGTCTGCATTGGAGGACACGACCACACAGCCCACCCCCGCATCCGCATGGTCGACCATGGCGACTGTGCCTGAGGCCGACGAGGACACGCTGTCCCCGCGGGCCGCGCTCGCCTCGTCCCCTTCGCCTCCGCTGCCGCCGCTCGCTCTGCCGTCGTATCTGAGCCGCACCGATCTGGTCGAGACGGACGACGACGACGACAGCTCGCTCCATGCCCCCGACGCGTCCATCCTGTCCGGCGCTGCCATGGCCGCCGCGTCGAACTGTCCTGCCGCTACGTCCAACCGTTTCCAGGCGGGCTTCCTGTCCAAGTCGCGGCAATCCTTGAGCGTGGGAGGAGGCACAGGTGGAGGCGCGGGCTACAGCTCGTCGCCGGATGCCGAGCATCCCACACCGCCGTCCCTGTCTGTGTCACTGAACAGCGGCAGTGGTGCGGGCGCCGCCCGAAAGTCCACGCCGCTTCGCAACATTTCTCTCCCGCGGGCCGCCAACCAGCAGCGGACGCCGCCGTCGGCCACGCGCATCGCCAGCCTTAGTAGTCTTCACGGCAGCGGCAGTCCCAAGGGTCGTGTCGACCTCGGCGGAAGCACGTCCGTCTCTAGCAACAACGAGAACCAGCCGCCGCAGCCGACGCCCCCGTCGTCGTCGTCGTCGTCGTCACACCCGGCCTCGCGTCTCCGCTCGCCGTCGCCGCGCCTCTCCCTGTCCGCGTCCAACTCAGACTCGGAGACCACCACGACCCTGCACGACCTGCCGTCGACCTTTGACACCAACAAGCTTCGCTCCGCTATCCACTCGGCGAAGAAGGCCAAGGCCGCCAAAGCGGCCGCGACGGCCGGTGCGGGCAGCGGCAGCGGCAGTGGTGGTGCCGGTCACGGCGGCGCCTTGTCCTCGTCTGTGCTGCTCGGCAGTGGTGGCAGCGGTGGCAGCGGTGGCAGCGGCGCCCGCCGGTTTAGTGTCGGCCACCACCGCGCCTCCGCGTCCTACTCGGGCCCCCACACCCTGGCCAGCGCCACCAACGGCATCTCCCGGCAGCGCCGCCGCAGCGCCGAGCGCCGCCGGTCGCCGCCCATCGCCTGCTCGCCGCTGGTCAGTGACGGGTCGTCGTCGGGTACCGGAAGTGGACACCACTACCGGGACGGCGCCGTCAGCCGTGCCTTGACGCCCGGCCAGGCCCGTCGCATGAACATGGGCGGCAGCCTGCGGTTGGACGCCGGCTCGCCGCGTGAGCATGAGCGTGAGCGTGGTCGGGCCGAGGACAAGACGAGTGGAGCAGCATCCGGTGGCATGCGCCGCGTGACTATCGGCACCGCGGCGCTGGGCGGCGTGTCTGCCGGCGGTCTTGGCCATGGCCACGGCAGCAGCGGCAGCATCGGGGGCTCGGCCAGAAAAGATACATCATCGCGGCCCACGGTTGCGTGGCGGTGAAGGAGGAGGGTGGGCCATCTTCACAGTCAAAGGACGAAGGGCGAAGAGAGGAACTGCCATGGCGCCATGTAATATTACGAGATTGTTTTTGTTTTCCTGTCGCGCTGATTGTATATTTCTTGGTTCCTCTTTTGAGAATCAGCGGCGTTTCTTTACATAAGGGCCAGCATGGGCTTATTGGCTCTTGGGAGTTTTTGTCTTCTTCTTTTTTCCTTCTGTTTTTCTTTTCGTTTTTGTTTTTGTTCTCGTCCATTCTTGCATGGTGCCAGACCACCGAAATGCATTCCGATTCCATGACCAGCCAACCACATGTGAACGACATTGACGAAGTGTAGGTATGTAGATGCCCGTAGATTGTATGGCAGCCCGAACGCCGAAAGATAAGAGTACAGATGAAATGGCACATACAACACACAAAAACACAGAGATCACAGCCCCCACCTCTCCTCCCTACACGGCCACCGCATACCGCGTCATCTGCGCCATCTTCTCCTCCAGACTAAAGTCGCCGTCCTGGTACACCATCCGCGACGTCGCCTTGTCCTTTTTGCTCGGCTTTTCCTTTTCCTTTTCTTTGTCGGCCGGCGCAGTTGCAGTTGCAGGCGCCGCTGTCGTGGCCGGTGCTGGCGGCGCCTCGCCCGGCCGGATGCCCGCCTCGGCCATGCGGATCACGCGGTCAATCTCGTCGGCCGACGGCGGTACGCTGCCGCCGCCCGATGCAGCGCCCGAGACAAGATCGTCGAGCGTCGTGGCGCCGCCGTAGCCGCCTGCTGCGCCCGGCCGCTGCGGCAGCCCACCAGAATAACCTGGGGGCACTCCGCCCTGTGGTTGTGGCTGCGTCGCCGCCGCTGCCGCCGCTGCTGCTGCGGCCTGCTCGGCGGCGGCTTTCCGCGCGCCCGCCTCTGCGCGATACGCCGCCAGGCGCGCCTTGAGCTCCTCGGCCGTCTCGATCTTGATCTTTTTGTGCGGCGCGCCCTGCACGCCCGGCCCGTCGTTTCCATCAATACCGCCAATACCAATCCCCTGCCCCGGCGGCGGGTTCCCCGTGGCCGCCTGCCGGTCCGCGCGGTTCTTGTAAAAGTCGTCGGTGATTTGCTGGTGGTGCTGCTGCAGCGCCGCCTCGGGGATGCCCTCCATGCCAAAGATCTCGACGTCGAGGCCCTCGCGGCCCTCGAGCGCGTTCTCCACCTGGCTCAGCGTCTCCTTGTGCACCTGGTTCATGTGCACCGAGAGGCCTGTTCCGTTAGCACATCACGAAATGTAGACGCCCCGTGGGGTTGACTCACCACCCGCCGTGTTGAGCCGCCGGCCGCAGCGCTCGCACTTAAAGTGCTTGGCCTTTTGGTGCGAGATGAGCAGCTTGAGGTCTTCAAAGTCGCGCTCGCAGTAGTAGCACCACGCGCGGTCGAGGAGCTCCTCGAGGTTAGGGTAGTTGCGGCGCTTCTTGCCCATTGTGGCGGTGGGCGCGGGGGGGGGGGGGGGGGGGCGTAGTAAGCGGTGTGCCGGGGTTATTGGGTATTCCTTAAAGGGACCAGTGTTCAATCGAAAAAAGAATGCCCAATATG
>WNLO01000157.1:0-57580 GCA_021398005.1 Sporothrix luriei | reverse complement strand
GATCTGCTCGGCCCCGGCGGCGCCGAGCAGATCGGTAATCGCGCGGAGGTCGCCGGGGTTGCCGCCGAGGGCCTGGGAGAGGTCGCGCATCATGCCTTGGCGGCCGCCGGCGCCCGAACCGCCGGCCCCGGTCCCTGCCCCCGCCCCCGCCCCCGCCACGGGGGCCTTCTCAATGGTGACCTTCTTGAGCTTCTCCTCGATGAGGTCCTTGGCGGCGGTGGGGTCGGTGTCGATGAGCAGCAGCGGGCCGCCGGTGGGCTTCTTGACGGGGCGGTAGCGGCCGGCGGGGACGCTAATGTACTTGAGCTGGGCGGGCAGGACGCGGGACATGTTGAGGATGTCGTAGCCGACCTTTTCCTTTTCCTTTTTCTTGGTGTCCTTGTCGTCGTCCTTTTTCTCGTTCTTGTCGTTGTCGTCGTCCTTCTTGTCGTCCTTTTTCTCGTCCTCGTCCTTGTCCTTCTCCCCCCGCGCCTTCTCCTCCGGCTTCTCGTCTACATCCATCTTGTCGTCGACGGCCGACTCGTTTTCGGCCGCCGCCTTGGCCGCCGCTTCGGCCGCCTTGGCCGCGGCCAGGTTCGAGATGGCGGCGGCGACCTTGGCGCTCGGCGGCGCGGGCGGCTGGGTGTCAATGTCCATGCTCTCGCGGCGGGCGGCGCGCTCTTTGCGCTGGGCGCGGCGCTTGGCCTGGGCCGTCGTGGACAGAATGGCCGTGGCGATGAGGGCGGGGCCCTCTTCGGCCTTGACCTCCTGCTCGGGCGGGTAGTCGAACAGGCTGGGCCGCGTGGCCGAGTGGAAGGCGACGCTGGGGATGGCGAGGTCCTGGTCGAGGCCGATGATGGAGGTGGGGCTGAAGCTGAGGGACAAAAAGTGGGTAAAGGGGAACCAGTACCAGTACTGGGTGAAGACGGCCATGCCGACGATGCCGGCCATGTTGAGGTTGCCCGTCTGGGTCTGCAGGCCGATGGTGCAGTTGCGGCCGCCGGCGTCGATGATGCCGAGGGCCAGCGACGCGCCAAACTTGGTCATGGCGTCCTCGTGGCGGTCGCCGACGACTTTTTTCAGGGTCTTGCGGATGGCGGCGACCTTGGGGTTCATGGCCTCGTTCTGCTGCACGAGGATCATGGCCAGGGCAATGAGGGCGCCCTGGCGCACAAAATCGGTGGGGTCCTTCATCATGGGCTCCAGCAGGTCGATGGCCTCGTCGAGGCCGGTGCCGGCGCAGGAGATGCCGAGGGCCATGGCGGAGCCGTAGCGCACGTGCGGGTTGTACGACTCGGACAGCAGCTCGACCATGCGGGGCACGCTGCCGGGCTTGCGGAAGAGGATGAAGCCGACGCTCATGACGGCGATGCGGCGCACGTCGTCGCTCGTGTCGCTGACGGCGGTGTGCAGCAGCTTGCGGATGGCCTTGTTGCTGCCGGTGCCGCAGTAGGCGAGGGCGACGGTCAGGATGCCGCCGTAGCGCAGGGTGGGGTCCGGGTCGTTGAGCAGGGCGTCGATCATGCTGTCGGCGCTCTCCTGGCGGCCGAACATGATGAGGGCCATGCCGAGGGCGCAGCCGCGGATGATCTTCTCGTGCGAGGTGTCGTGGGCGTAGGCGAACATGGCCTGCAGGGCGGCGGCGTTGCCGGTGCCCAGCATGATGAGGCCCATGGCCAGGCCGACGGCCTCGCCGTTGAGGGCGGAGTCGGTCTGCAAGACGTTCTTGAGGCTCTCGAAGATGGCGTCGTCGCCGGTGGCCATGCCGGCGATGCCCAGGCCGAGGGCGCCGCCGTGCTGGATGTACTCGTCCTCGGCGGCGGCGAAGACGGTCTTGAGGTAGTCGAGGGCGTCGGCGCCGTGGTTGGCGTGGATCAGGCCGTAGGCGTACAGCGCGCCGCCCTGGCTAAAGGGGCTGCCCTGGGTCAGCTGGCCGACGCGCGGCATGTAGGGCTCGAGCAGCTTGCGGGCCTGGGTGATGTTGCCGCGGTGGATGACGCCGAGGGCGGCGGTGGCGGTGAACTTGGACCAGTTGACGGCCTTGCCGAGCCACTCGAGGTTGTCGCGGAAGAACTTGTCGTGGGTGGTGCCGGCGTTCATGAAGGCGTTGCAGAAGGTGACGGCGGTGTGGAAGATGGAGTTGCGGCCGTCGAGCGAGTCGCGCACGCGGTTGAGGATGCTGGTGTCGGCGTGGTTGTTGCGGTACAAAAACTCGACGTTGAGCTTGGTGGTCTTGGTGCCGAGCAGGATCTCGCGGATGTTGGCGTAGACCTGGGCCTGCTCCTCGTCGACGGTGGTCTCGGACACGGGCGCGGTGGCGGTGCTCTTGTCGTCGTCCTTGAGCAGCGCGTCGGACTCGGTGGCGTCCTCGCCGTCGTCGTCGGCGGCGTTCTTTTCCTTGTCCTCCTTGTCCTTCTTGTCCGTCTCGGCATCCTCAGCATCCCCGGCATCCTCCTTCTCCGCCCCGGCCCCCTCGGCGCCCTCCTTGGCCGGCGGGGCCGGCAGGGCCTTGATGACCTTGCCCAGGAACTCCTGGGTGCCGTTGTCGTAGAGGTCAAAGGCGATCTGGTAGGCGACGGCGAGCGACTCGCGGTTGTCGACCTCGACGAGCTGGCGCAGCAGGTGGGTGGCCTCCTCGTCGGCGTTGAGGTAGACGACGCACTTGGCAATAGCAAAGTAGTCCGGGTGGGGGATGTCGCTCAGCAGGTCGAGGATGAGGCGCAGGATCTCGGTGCGGAAGCTGCGCTCCTGCACAATGTCCATGCAGATGCCGAGCACGTACTCCATGAGCTCGTCGGCGGGCGCGGGCTCGGCAGAAGCAGGCGCCGCAGCTTTGCCTTTGCCACCGGCTGCCGCCGCCGCCGCCGCCGCCGCCGCCTTGGCGTCGTCGCTCGCGCGCTTAATGACGCGGCGCAGCACCTCGAGGTTCTTGGCCTCGACGGCAATGCCGACGACCTGGCGGTAGCGGCCGTGCTTGAGGCAGTTGGCAAACAGGTGCTCGATGACGTGCTCGAGGGCCGCCTTGGTGGCCGGGTCGGGCAGGGCAATGATGGAGCCGGCGCGCGGGGCGCCGTCCTTGGCCACGGCGGGCTCAAAGGACGGGTCGAAGATGGTGTTGTCGACGGAGTCGCGCGACAGCAGGGACTTGGAGGGCAGGGTCGACTGCGAGAAGGGCGTCGTGGGCGAGAGCAGGGTGGCGCTGTCCAGGCCGCCGAGGCCGCCGAGGGCCGTCTCGAGGGCGGGCAGGTCGGTCTTGGCCTGCAGGGCGGGGCGGTGGTCGGCGACGCAGCCGGCAATGTACTGGTCGATGCACTTGGAGATGATGGTCTGCTCGAACTCGCCGGGGCTGTCGAGCTTGAAGAGGTCGCCGGCGGCCAGGGCAAAGGTCATGCTCTCGCTGTAGGCCTGCAGGTGGTAGTAGACCTTGGCGAGGACGAGGGCGGCGAGCTGGCGTTCGGGGAAGTCTTCGTCTTCGTAGAGGGCCTCGCTGGTGGTGTTAGCAGTGCTGGGGCAGGCACAGGAGTAAGGGAAATGGACAAGGACAAGGACAACGGCCTACATTTGGCTGACGGCGCCAGCGACTTCCGTCCAGACGGTGTCGATGTCGTCGTTGAGCGTGTTGAGGGCAAAGACCTTGAGCTCGGGCTCCTCGTCGGCCAGGAAGCCGAGCACGCCCGTGGCGGTGATGAGGCCAGGCATGGCGGCGGGGGGGCGGTGGAGATGGCTGTTTGTTGTGGTTTGGTGACGGCGAAGGGAGATGTGATGATGATGTGATGATTGAGATGTGACGATGCGACGAAAAGAATCGGCGTGATGTGGCGACTTATCGCCAGAAAATGCTGCAGATGCAGGTAAACCACGGCAAAGGATCTCGACCGCACAATGGAAGCCAGCAACGACAGTCGGCGGCGTGTGTTGATGGTTGATGCCAGAAGGATGGCGATGCGAGATTGTGCGTGTTTTGGTGGAAGCGAGGTTTAGGTGGCCGTCAGGGAGAGAAGCCGACAGAAGGCAAACGGCAGAGCAACGCGCCAGCTAGCTTCCACGTCAGGCACAGCTCTGCCTAGACGATTTGCACGCGGCCCACAATTTGCAACTAAGTCACGTGGTTTGAAAGTGTGGTATGGACCCACATGCAGGTACCTGGACACTGTCTCCACTTTATGGCTTGTGAGGCTCAGTGTGAAGATGGTGCATCACGAGTAACAAACAAGCAACAAAGGAAGGCATTAGTTGGGTTTAGTGAGCAGTTCCGTGTCGTGGCTTGCCTGAAATAAAAAGAAAATGGGAAAAAATACAAAGTATTCCACAGGTCTGGTGCTGGATGTCCACCCCAAGACAGATGCTAAGGTGACGTTGTTATTTTACGTGAGAAATATTGGTAATTTTCTTTTCGAATGATTTCTCCGTATCAGTTTTCGGGACATGGTGGAACAAAAAGAATACTTATTTTTGGTTTATTTCGTTCTGCTTCGTTTGGTGTTATTTCGTGCAATGTCGTGCAATTTCCATCATTTTCCGTCGTACACTTGAAAATTAAATTATTCTGTGAAACAAAAAAATATGCCATAAATTAAGTCATCCCAAATATTAACCAGTCCTTACTCAGTTACGCGTACAACTTTGCTCATAAATCTGTTCATACACTCGTAAAAGCAATCAAACAAGTTCATCCAAATCACCCAAACACCCAACAGGCCCATCCTACTCTTTCGATTCTGCTGTCGTCTCACCCCCGTCTGCACTTGCTGTTGGCCCTCTCGTCGCTGCCTCTGCCGCCGCCGCCGCCGCCGCCGCAACCGCATCTGCTGCGCTTCCCGTGCCCACGGCCTGCTGCACCAGCGCATAGCACTCGTCCGGGTGCTCAAAGACGTGCCACTTGTCCCGGGGCACGCCGTCAAAGGCCTTGGCGAAGCGGTCCGGGTCGTTCTTTTCCGTCATGCCGAGGGCGGCGATGTCGGTGACCTTGCGGATGAGGATGAGGCCGACCCAGCCGGGGAAGGCGCGGTAGATGTCGCCGTAGGCCTCGGGGTCGCTCTGGGTGGAGTCGCCGATGCAGACAAAGGTGGCGTGGGGCAGCCAGGCGTGGATCTTGCGCATGCGGTCGACCTTGTAGGCCTGGGTGCCGAGGGTGAGGGTGGCGAGGAGGCCGGCGACGCTCATGAGGGCGGCGTCGCGCAGGACGAGCATGCCGGCGGGGTAGAACTGGCGGCGGAAGGCGTGGAGGAAGGGGTAGAGGTTGTAGGGGGAGGCGGAGAGGTAGAAGAAGGGGGCGGCGTCGCCGAGGCACGCCCGGAGGTAGCGGTAGAGCGGGGGCATGCCGTCGATGGGCGTGGCCGGGTCGACAAAGGTGGTCTGGAGGATGCCGATGGGGTCGCTGGTCTGGGTCAGCTTGATGGTGTCGTCGATGTCGGAGATGACGCCCCAGCTGCGGCGGCCGCTTCCGTCGCCCGGGTGGGCCGTGTAGAACGTCTGCATGTCCAGCATCCCGTTCACGCCGGCCGGCACCTCGGCGCGCGTCGGCACGAGTGTGCCCGGCTGGGCGGCCGGCAGCCGGCGCACGTCGCTGCTGAGGCCGTTGCGGCCGCCGGGGCTGAAGAGCAGCCGCCAGTCCGCGTCCTCGCCGTGCAGGGCGGCCACCTGGCGGCCCGGCAGAATGTCCTGCAAAAACGGCACGATGCGCGCCTCGATCGTCTGCAGCGCGGCGTCGTCGAGGGCGCCGCGGCCCAGCGCGTCCGCCACGGCGCGCACGGCGTCGACGACCTTGCAGGTCGGGTGCTGCGCCATGACGGCGACGACGTACTCGGCCTGGTAGTCGCCGGTGGCCGGGTCGACAAAGGCCACGTTGTCCAGCAGCCAGACGCAGTCCTTGTCCGTGATGGGCTGCGGCGCCGGGTTGCGCGCGCCGAGGTAGCTCAGGAGGTCGGCGACGCGCGACGACTGGGCCGACGCCGTCGACACGGCCTGCAGCAGGCGGCCGCCCGACGCCAGCAGGGCCGCCGGCCGCAGCGACAGCGGCGCGCCGTTGCCCGTCTCCGTGGCGCCGCTGGTGAACCCCCAGGCGCTGCTGCGGTCGGGCAGCGCCGCCTCCAGGTCGGCAAACTGGCGCTGCTGGCGCGTCAGCAGCTGCAGGCGGTGCGCGTTGGCGGCGGACGGGTGGTGGCGCTTGGCGATGTCGGCGATTTCGGCCTCGGCGGCGGCGCTGAGGCGATGGACCGCGCGGGCGGCTGCGTCGGCCAGGGCCTGGCGCTTGGACGGGTCGCCCTCGGCGGCGGAGGAAGAGGACATGTCGAGGGGGAGGGGGGAGAGGTGTTTTGTTAGGTTATTTACGAAATACAACAACAGCGGGGTAGTCGAGGTGATGGATGCCGTGCTAACGACAGACGATAGAATCAAAAGCGACGGGTACAAGCAACGTTAAAATATGAGAGGAATGAGCTGGAGGTTAGAATAGGAGTCCAAGGGTGAGGGGGCAACATGAAATCACAAGAGCAGGGGTAGCTGTGATTTCTCAGCTCGTTGTCCAATCTTCAGCTTGCTTCATGCGACGACGTTTCAAATGTGCTGAAGGATTCGTCCATATAAGCTCGTAATGCCTGGGATGAGGGAACAGTCGGAAGAGAAGGATAAATGTCAACATGAATAGAAATAAAACGGAAGGATCTCAGATGGGTCGCGCTGGAAGGCGAATATTGCATCCCATGTCGACGGGAGGTGGCTTTTTGGGGTATTTTGCTGCTACGCTTTCCGTCTACGCTGTATTTCGTACGTATCACACCCCCTCCTCCTCAGACAGATTCTGGGTGCTGCAAGATACAGCACCATCGTTTCCATGCCGCAGTGATGCACGGTCTGTGCGTAGGGCAGAGGGCCAGCTGAGCGCGTCATAAGCGGGGCTGTGGAGGGGAAGATGGGAGGACTTGCAGGGTTGTTGATCAGAGTTTGTATCTTACTTTGTAGCAGTTTACATCCAGTAGGGCATGGAGTTTGAGATCATAATCCCTGTCTGGGCGAGTCCGTCCCGTTGCGTTTACTGGGAGAGACACGCTGGCTGGCAAGCTATCTAACGTTACGGCAGCGAGTGTCTCGCCGACAAAAGAGTGCACGCCAAGTCTGGAGGGTCGGGTCAGGCTGCTCGATCACAAGACAGCCTTTTGACAGGTGTTGTGACGTTTGTGAAGAGTGTGGCAGCCTTGTCACCCTGTCTTGGTTTGTCGGCGAACGAAACGGCGCGACTACGAGGCCCTTGACGCTTACGCCCACGCTCACGCCCACCACTACGCTGCAGCTCGTTTTCCGCATTGTCCATACTGTTTGATCTTGCTCGTTTCGAGTCTATGTGTATGTCTGTCTCGCTTTTCGAGTACCTTCACCTGTGGTGTCGTTGTGCTGCGCCACGCAGGTTCTCAGCTGTCAACGCCCTGTACGTCTTTTGTTCTTTTGTCTTTGTGTTGTCGTGTTGTCGTGTTGTCCCCCTCCCCCCCTCTCCTTCCCCCCCTCACTGCCGGATAATCATGTCCTCGCGGTCCTGGCCCGTGCCAATGTACGCCACCTTGGCGCCCACAAACTGCTCGATAAACAAAATGTACGCCTGCGCCTGCGCCGGCAGCTGGTCCCAGTCGCGCACGCCGCGCGTCGACGTCTGCCAGCCGGCCAGGTCGGCGTACTCGACCGCGTAGGTGTCGAGCTCGGCCAGGTCGGCCGGGAAGGTGGTGCGGCGCTGGCCGTCGGGCGCGACGTAGGCGGTGGCGACGCGGATGGTCGGGAAGGTGTCGAGGACGTCGAGCTTGGTGAGGTTGATGGTGGTGTAGTGGTTGACGGCCATGGAGTACTTGAGGACGACGAGGTCGAGCCAGCCGCAGCGGCGGCGCCGGCCGGTGGAGACGCCGACCTCGCCGCCAATGTCCTGCAGGCGGGTGCCGACGTCGTTGAGCTGCTCGGTGGGGAAGGGCCCGCCGCCGACGCGGGTGGTGTAGGCCTTGACGACGGCGATGACGTTGCGGAGGTTAAAGGGGCTGAGGGCGAGGCCCTGGATGCAGCCGCCGAGGCTGGTGTTGGACGACGTGACGTAGGGGTACGTGCCGTAGTCGATGTCGAGCACTGGGGGGTTGGTTAGTGGACGGTGGACGTCTGGGGGGGATGAGTCTGGTCCTAGCTCCACTCCACCTACTCAGTGCCTGCGATCCCTCCACCAGAATCGACTTCTTGGCCGCCTGCGCCTCCTGCATGTACGCCACGGCGTCGACAATGTACGGCCGCAGCTTCTCCTTGTAGCCGGCGTAGCTGCGCAGCTCCGCCTCGACGTCGTACTGCAGCAGGTCGCCGTAGCGCTGGCGGTAGCTGTCGGCGAGCGCGCGCAGCCGGCGCTCAAACGCGTCCGAGTAGATGTCGATGACGCGCAGGCCGTCGCGCGAGGCCTTGTTGGCGTACGACGGGCCGATGCCGCGCTTCGTGGTGCCGATGGACTCGCTGCCGCGCTTGACCTCGGACAGCCCGTCGACGGCGGCGTGCAGCGCAAAGTTGAGGTGGCAGCGCGAGCTGACGTGGATGCGGCGGTGCACGTCGGGCACGCCCTTGGCGTCGAGGTCGGCGAGCTCCTTGAAGAAGGCCTCGGCGTTGAAGACGACGCTGGAGCCGATGAGGTTGTCGGTCTTGGGGTTGATGAGGCCGGAGGCTGGCGAGGAGCACGAGCACGAGGCAAGAGGCGCGAGCGTTAGCGAGTGGCGAGTGGTGAGAGAGCAAAGGAAAAAAAACAAGGGAGTGGGGGGAGTGAGGGAGCGACGAAGGCACACATACGTAATAGGTGGAAGCTAGATGGCAGGAGAGAATGCTGTCAGCATGTCACGATCATTGCCACGATGTGCCACGGTAAGTGCCACACGGCAGCAAGACAGCGCCGACGCATCGACACATCGACACATCGACACATCGACACATCGACACATCGACAGTGCAGACCAACACGGCGGCCGCTGTCTCCTGCTGTCGCCTCTCTCAACTCGCATGGCCATGTGTGGATGTGGAAGTGGAGGTTACCTGTAGCTCTGGTCGCCGGTCCTGTAAACAACAGGGCGAGTGCCCCACCTTGTCAGCCCTGTCCCTTGTCCGACCTGCGCGATCGCATTGCTCGCGCGTGGTCCCCCGCTGCGAAGACTCACTTGATCGAGTGGCCGGCATTGTGGCCACCGGCCGCGCGCGCGCAAATGTCAAACGCGTTGGACGCGAGAAGGTGGTCGGTCAGTTTGCCTTTCTGTGGGAGTGGGGGGGGGGGGGGGAGCGTCAGTCGGAGGATTATCGACGGGGTGCACAATCGTGCAGAGATACAATACAGGGTGAGAACATACGCCTTCGTCTCCTAGTCAAAACACATCTGTCAGTCTCGGTTCGTCCATTGGAAGTCATCGAGGCCCGGCGCAATGGCCAATGGCTCGTGAGAGTGGCTGCGGTGCCTGGATGCAGCGATGCAGCCACCAGCGCAATCGGAGAAGCCCACCAGGAATCACAGATCACAGGCACAGGTCACAGACCACAGACCGCAGAACGAGGACAATGCGCCCAGCCAGACAGAAAACTTACCCCATTGGGAGCCCAGGATGATGGTCGCCATAGTATGTGTCGAACGTGGGTGGTCGCTGTTTTTGCTCTCCGGAAACAACAAAAAAAGGATGGGGGTCAAGAAAAAGATCGAAATCGCCAAACCGAGAAAAAGAGAGGAAGAAGGGACGGACGAGTTAAGCGGTTGCGATCGGTAAAATAAGATGCTCTTTTTTTTTTTTTTTTTTTTTTTTTGGCGGTTGCGCTACTGCAGATTGCTGTTAGTTCTTGTATTACCTATGCGCGGTTTAGGGCGTCATACTCTTGCTTCTAGCGGTTGAATTGGCGACGTCGGCTTGGCTCAGTGTTGACTCACCTATGTTAGTGGGGGAGGGGCAGTTTGGAGCGACCACGGAGCAGTGTGGGAAGAACAATCATGAACAGGAAAACCTAAAAACACTGTGACCATTCAACAACGCGCTAGCGCACTCGAACCTTGGCACGTGCGGCAGGGCCACTGCTGCACGGGATGAACCGTCACGGCAATTGGCGAGGAGACGAGCTCTTACCGGCATCTACAGTTAGTCATGTACTGTGTAGACGACGACATCCACTCAAGGCCCAACAGAATGCAGATGTTGACTCACGACCCTGACGTTTGACATGCAAGTTCGACACAGGGAGGGAATATCGGGCCTGAGGCTGAAGACAATTGGCCGGGACAATAGAGCAGAGAGTCGGGTCGCTGACTCGCATAGTTCCGGGTCTTTCGCGTCATAAGCATTACGGTTTACAAGGTAGTGTTTGTCGTCTGACCACTTAGTGTAGTCGACTTGTCGAGTTACAGCAGTCAATTAAAGTACGTGGTTTGATTATCTACTGATTATAAATATGTGACTCTTCCCCAAATTTCATTCTATAAGAAACAACATCTTCTCTAGGAGTGTCTGGCTGAATAAAGCGGAGAATGATAACAACAACAACAGTCTCTTCACGATGTCCCGTACAGGACACTCTGTTCTATCCCCATTACTACATTTCCCCTTGAGCTCAGTTTTAGGTTCCGTTTGCAGTATGCCATCATCATTTTAAGGTATTCGCCGTATAGTGACACAGCTCGATCAGAACAACACAGCTTTCTTGTCCATCATAGAGGACGTTATACCACTAACCTTGCGTGCTGACCCATCGACATGCCTACTTCCGTGTGAGTGAACGTCTGTAGCTGGATGTGGTGCAACGCCAGGTCATGCTTCAGGGTCTGTCAAGTGGTGTGGTAGACATCAACAAGGCCCCGCATCGAGTGACGGGGCCATATGTCGAAAGCCATGTTGATGTAGCAGCGCAATGCAACAGACGTGCATCGATCTCGCTGGAGGCTTTTGATCAAACTTGCAGGATACGACGAGGCGTGGGCATTCAGACGTAGGCAGGGCTTCTGCCTACGTCTGAATCCATGATGTCTCTTCCGTTACAGATTGTGGGTCGCAGTGACGAGAGCAGGACAGCACCATGGATGCTTTGGACGCAAACAAGTGCCGATCTTCTGGCAAGTGTAAAATGCAAAGGTAACGTACACCGACAGTCTGATCCCGTTGGTGTAAACGATCCGACCGGAGGAGAGATAGTATATGAGAACGTACCACCAAACGCCGACGTCCGTCCGCTCTTGATCTGGCGTAGACTCGCTCATCAGGCTCTTCTGCTTCAGAAGTGCATGTGCCTCACTACGACGCTCGTCGAAGAGACAGGTTAATCGCCGACAGGGCTAAGAGGTACTGGAGACGAATCAAGCAGATATCCGTCACCGTGGAAGCATCGGCTTGGCATCATCGATCTCGGACGCCGCTTGCTGCTTTCATTTTCTTCGAGGACTCGCCCGCTGCTAATCATGTTGCGACGCAAGTAACCACCAGAACCGAAGGGTCGACTGCCATCGGACAAGGTAGGAGACTGCGGTCCGTAAACATGTCGTACAAGCATTCCATACGTGGTACGTATCAAGTTGACCATTCGTATATCTCCATCTGGGCATGCTGGAACGTGTGGGGCCTGTTGGTGGTTCATTTTGTGTTTGCGCATGTTATCGTGGAGCTCACGCTTCGGCTCTGGGGGTGTCGTGTCCGAGAACGTTGCAGTCCAAATGCCTTTGTCGAGGTAGCAAGGTGTATAGAGCCTGAGCAATAACGCCAGACGTCGACAAGAACGGTAGCTGCAAGCAACGGGCGCAGTGGTGCGGCGGGATATGTTTGATGTATGGTCGGCCTTCATAAATCCGTGGCGCGCCAATTGACAACTCCGAGGAGCAGGCAGCTCGAGCCGTACGAGTCCGCAGCAGTAACCCGGTCGGTGCCGCTACCACCACTCCCGCCATCACGGGAGGCATCGCCCTCGTCGCGTCCGTGGCCGCCGCGCCCACCACCAGCCTCCCCGACATTGTCACCGTCGTCGTCATTGTCGCTGTTGTCGTCTTTGTCATCGCGCACACGGTCGAGTGCCTCTCCAACAAGGGTGGCCGTGCGTGGTCTGCCCGTTGGCATGAGTTGGTGGGCCACGGTAAGGCAGGCGGGATAGGACCATGAGCTGGTTGGCGACCTCATCCGCGCCTTCTGGACTGGCCCTTTCGACCATGGCGAAAGCGATGTCGGAGACAACAACGCCCAGATCGAAATGCGACGTTAAGTGGACGTCCGTTACCGTTTTAGTTGGACTGGCTATCTGGCCATCCACGCGGATCGGTTGAATGGTGCCACCCAGTATTGATTTGGCGACTTCGTAGACTACAATTTCCGCTGCGAGGCCTGTGACATGCGGGGGCAGGCGCAGTGTTGTGGCCACTTGCTTGACGAACTTGGTAAAAACGCGAGCCTCCTAGAACGCCGCATAGGCTGCGTCCTGGACCACAATGGACCGGGATCTCTTGCTGGCATGTCCGATACGGACAAGGCGGCCTGTGGCTGTCTGGACGACGTTTTAAGTCGATGACCAGTCGACGGGCCTCTCCATCGACAAGGTTAGCTCGGAAGGGTTGTTCGCATAAAGACGGCCTCAGCAGCTGCGATCGAGTCTCATCACATATACCTCGTGTAGAGTATACTTCAAGCGACTCTATGATAGTAAGCCCCGGACAATGCCTGTGATGTCCTGTGTATGATGCATTCCCGGCGCCGAAAGGCCGCATAATGAAACGCGGGTCTATGCGTCTGGCCGCATCGACCACGGACGAAGAAATTCTTGGTGTCGTAACAAACGTCGATTAGTCGGCAGTTTTCGTACGACAAGGTAGGCGCACCTTCACCATTGTAACGGGATGTGGGCAAGTCGATGCACCCTGCATTCAGCGTTGCTCTGGCGCTGAGGACTCTGTTTGTGGTCGGCCGGTACTGGCACATTCTGCGGGGACTTTGTCATGTCTTCATTCGATTACCGAGGCGGGCCGTCAAGATTGCCAAGCTGATTCCACCTCGTCCTCAGCCAACGTCTGGGGCTCACGAGATGGTGCTCGTGATCTGAGGAAGGGCGTACTGGACCTATTGACATGTTGAAAAAGTGTGTTTGTTATAGGGCATTGGCATGTGTTTTTTTCTTGATGTGACGTTCGGCCACTTCTCATCGTCCCGGCACCCCACAAAGTAGTACAACGATGTCGATGTGTGACTCGTTGCTCTGGAGGATATGTGCAGTAAAACGCCCAGGAATTGTGTCGTACCGGGCGCATAACCTATTATCTGAGTCTCGGCTCTTTCATCGTTCGACGGGGTGGCCCCGGGGGCCTACTCGCCTTAGCCCCCGCGGTTAGGTTGCCATCCAGATAGTAAGAAGAGACGGAGACGGCTGTTTTGGTTAGATTGGGGATGGGCATCGAGTGTCTGAAGAACCCCGATTGGCAGGGTCACGAGTCGGATAGTTCTGGAACAGTAGCTGGCAACTGGCGTTTGGATCAAAACGGCCGTGTGGAAGGCCCCAACGGCATGTAACTTGTCTTGCTCGTCTTTCGTGAGGTTGCCCCTGGAGATGTTCGGGGGCACGAGGACTGTTCTTCGTGTTTTCGGACTGCATGGTATATTCACAGTCAAGGCTACAGAGCCACGTTGTCCGAGGCCTTGTTTTTGATGTTTCCGAGTGCCAACGGTGACCCAGACTATAAATGAGACACATGTGAGAAATGGAAGGTGTTTGGGCAGATCGATCTGGCAAAAACTGGTACAGACCCGTGAAAGGCACTGCACGGAGATGCAACATTGATGTGCAGGGTCGCCTCCATGCATATTTGCTCCGCATTGAGTTCTGCAAATCAGCCCGGTGGTAGGAAGTATGGCCATCGTAACAAAACTATCGATTCCTGTCGCCATCTGGATATTCGTTGTAACAACCAAGGTCATCTTGCATGCGTCCAAAGGGCGAACTCGGTTAGAAATCTGTTTACTTTCTGAGAGTTCCGTTCAGGCTTTAATGGGGCGTGCCGTCGTAGTGATATCGTTCTATTCCATAATTATGACTATATCGTTGGTGTTTTTAGACGTATCTTGAGTAGTGATACATAGACGTTGTAGGCCGAGGGGATTTTTCAGGTAAAGGGACATTGGGGGAGGAGGAGGAATAACAATGAGAAAAAGGCGAGGATGTGGAATGAAGAAGACATCTGTAAAACTTGAAAAGAAGGAGTGACGGTAATAGTACGATGGTTCAACTGAAAGAACATGGTGCCATTGGACAGCCTGCCGCCTGTTGGTTCGGACCCGTTTCCTCTGCTGGATGCTCTTGTCGGCGATTCTGCGGATCCTTCGAAAACGTCGACTTCGATGCCAAGCAAAGGGGTCCGGTCAATTGCCCATAAGTCGCAAGGCACCCGGGAAAAGGCTCTACCGCCGACCGTTTGACAAGCGATCAATGCTTTCGTTTGTAAGCTATTGCCGGGCAGGATCATAAGGACGAAAGTCGACACATTAAACGGAAAAGTGGGCAGAGTGGCCCATCTTGCTGGCAGCAGCGAACGTTGATTTCGCCGATTTTTTGTCGATGCTTGCCCATGTCCCCGAACACTGCGTCTGAATACGCTCGCTTTGATATTGGCGAGCTCGCGCATGGGTTGCGGCAAGTCTCCGATTTGGACGTCATTGTCTACGGTTGCCATGTAGACTGTATGTGCCGGCGAGAAAGGAAGCATAATAGCCTTTGAAAGCACAGCAGCTCGCTGGCATCACTGAAAGGGACGACAACACAATGCGTTTTCTGCGTGCACAGTGTCGACCTTGGACTGCCATGACTGGCTATCTGACTATCGGGCTGTTCGGCATAGCAATGTAGGGAGATGGGAATGATCGTTCATGAACCGGTGATAGCCACCTCCATGAGACCTTGTATATCTGACTCTTTGCCGTAAATATCGATGTTTGAAGACGACGTGAGATGCTTGGTTGTGGGATCTGCTATTGTTCTTCATACTCCAGTCTTGGGAGTGGATAAAACGTTGACATTTCTTAAACATTTCTCGAAATCACATTCGTCATCCATGGCTTCTGCATGCGTATTAAAGCGCCATCATCCTGTTGTTGCCAAATTGTCATACCGGTTCTTCGGTTCTTCGGCATTGAGCCATTCCAGCTAAAGGGTGCTATATTCGTAAATTTGACTCTGTGTCTGCACTGTCTGCTGTGATGTGAGAAGTACACTTTGTTTCTTGTTCCAGGTGACGGGTGTCGAGCTTGTCTTGATGTGAAACACCGCCGCAGGGTGATTTTTCGCCCGTAACAAAGCCATTACTTCGACCACAGCCATCTCCGCAAGAGCATATTGTCATCAATCCATCCGTTACGATTGACTGCATATGTGACGTCCATCCCCGTTTTGGGGTGTCGATGTTGCCGACTCGACCCCGAAATCATTGCGTAATTACGCGGTTTGGGACGGTGAGCATCGCTATGCATTCTTCCTAGTATGTGGATCGACACGAAGTGACGGTCAGAGAAAATACAAGGTGCGGAAAATCCACGGCGGTGGTCATAGGGGGTAGAAGCAATATGAAATAAAGTCATTTGTCCCAAACCGTGCCGAGTTGTCTTGGCCATCCGGACATCTGTTTCGCGGTACCAGCAGATGAGACACCGATTCGAAGGCGTCCGACGTTGGCACGTTGGAGTCTACCATCTCTCTGCCCGGCGAGCCGTATGTCTCTGTAGGAGGTGGTTGGATCTGGTGGGGCCATACAACGGCAGTCAAGCCGACTGAGGTGTCGAGTAGACATTACACACGTATGTACGTCCGGCGATTGGGAAGTCTGGTGCATCACACTGGAGACGTGTTGGTGTTCGTAGAGTTTGTGTGTGACTTCATCGTAGAACCAGGTTGTAGTACGCGACTGTGGAGGCCCTCGACAGCATCCATGCGGTGGTCTTCACAGAGTTGACGCAGGGAGGCGACGATAAATGGCAAACAAAGCCTTGCTTTAATGTGCTCAGACTAGCGCTTGGATGTGCGCTTCTCAGGGAGCTTCGCGAGAAAACATCGTGGTCGTGGGCTCTTTCGAAGGGAACGCCGCACGTCCAAGTAATTCGTCGTTTCGGGAGTATTTTTGACGTGTTAGGCTGGCGGTTATTCTCCTCACAGGTGCATTTTGGCTTTCCGGGCAGAAGGAGGAACCAGTTTGTGAAGGTCTCGTCTAGGATTATGTGATCCTCCACTCCGTTTGAGATTTTGCCTTGACCGAGTCAAGCTGGGTTTCCGCCACATAACGGCGCGGTTGAGGCTGCACATGTTTTTCCTATTGTATACCCTCTGATATTCATTTGCTGGGTTGATGTTTGTCGGTGGACATTTCTTATCGTTGCAAGACCTGGATACCCGGGAATTGGATTCTGGCAACATGATCTGCCGCTGCGTGGCTGTCTAGCGACGCCAAACTGGAGTTTATAGTTTGTAAACTTTACAACGGTACGTAAGAATGTTGCTCGTTGTATGGTGGATAGCTGGATGGAATGCACATTGGGCGAGACTGCCACGCGAGATTGGACCTTCACATGGTGTGTTGCCTGTATGATGCGCCATTGTGGCTATCGGAGTCCAGCACAGCATGCGGCTGGTGCTGTGCTGCGGTGAGATTGTATTGCATCACCAATGATACTTTCTTCGATTGCACTTCAAGACGATGTTCCGTGTCAAGTACAGGCGGTGCCTAGACACGATGCAATTTCTTTCTGTCGCATTTCATATTTGCACACGATTGGTATGACGTTTTCTTTCGTAGTTGATCCGTGCCAGGTGTTGGCTTTTGGTGTCGATATTATAGTAAACTGGGACATGTACATTTGACAACGTAGTTGTCTACTTGCCGCATAATACGTGGAAATTGTGGTAGAAACATCTCCATATCATCTTGATGCGTCTGGACGGTCAACCGAGCAGAGTGAGAGCATGCCTCCGCATCGTATATCTCCATACGGACCACGTAGCCAAATATTGGCAAGTTCGAAGTCTTCCGAGACCATGGAAAATTGGCTCCCACGACGGAGCACTGTCGGCATCTGAATCTTGGAGAAGGTCCAGTTGGTTTCTATTTCCGTACCAGAAGCTGGACTCGATTAGACAAGCCGTACGTTCCCTATGAAATGATAGTAAGAGCAGCAGCTGAAGTTCAGTGCAAGCGCGTAGTTTC
This sequence comes from Sporothrix luriei, assembly GCA_021398005.1. Lineage (NCBI taxonomy): Eukaryota > Fungi > Ascomycota > Sordariomycetes > Ophiostomatales > Ophiostomataceae > Sporothrix > Sporothrix luriei. Next base: position 40,416 of record WNLO01000157.1, on the reverse strand, counting down.
GGGCACGAACGCATGCCGTGCTTGTATCTTCTTAGAGGTATAATTGATTAAGGCACCGACGTTCCCATTTGAAGTCTGGATGGCAAAGCAGTCGGGCTTATGACGTAGTCGCATGCATACATTTGGTCGTGAGTGGACTCTCCCATGATATGTTGTGTGCATTTAGTTGTACGTGTCGTCCTTGCATAACCAAATATATTGTCAATGCGAGTCGTGTTGGTCGGGTCAGATGCGTTAATAGACTCGATATTGCCAGCATCTGGTAGTTTGCTTGCGTGGATCGAAGAGACCAGAGTTGGGAACGGTCCAATATCGAGCGGTAGATCTTCGACTCGGCGGCATCTTGACCCCAGCGTCCGCCATCAGCATCTTCCCCCTGGGCGAGGACCAAAAGGGCCATTTTGGTTTGCCGGTGTTCTTTTAAAACCAGGCTACTCCAATCGCATGGAGAATCATGGCGACAGACTGCTCGGTTAAAAAAATTAAACATTAAACAGTGCGGTACAAGGAGTAGGGCTCGACATAAGAATTGGCTTCTTGTTGCTGGAAAACGTTCACTAGTTCTTCCACGAGTCGTCTTTTGGTTCCCTCCGATCAAATACGGCACCACCAGGTACGCGCATCTGTTCCATAATTTGGTATGCCGTACGAGCACCGACGTGTTGACGCACGCCAAGTCGTATCCATTAACCTGTCGGATAAAGACACCGTCCGTGCGTTTGTTTTATGAGACTAATGGCCGGTAAAAGGGATTCTACCGTTTCGCTGGCCTCACTTTCGTTGCCATTCCGTTGTTTGTTGGCGAGACACTATAGTCTCAAACAAACAACCATGGAGTCAAACGACCCCATGGGTTGCAACAGTTGACCTGCAAACCTTTGATGGCCAGGACTTCACGTATACAAAAGGCCCACAACCACTCTAAACATCCAACCATATAATGAAGGCCATACGGCCAATGTCGTCGGGCATATACGTCTTTGTCCCAGTTGCCCTGGGATGCCGATCGGGGCTCCAGTCCCAGGAACCACTTCATGACGCACTCACGATACTTGGATTCGTCCCTGGCAACAATGAAAGGGGGGCGTTCGATCGCCACACCACAGCGTAGGGGGTCGGGGCTGGATACGTGATCCTCACGGCCAGTCATCCTGCGGAGAATTGATTCGGCAGCGCGTCATCTGGCCAGGAAGCTGACGTCTGGCACTTCTAATCGAGGCCACCGAGCCTAGCGATCCAGCAGAGAACACCGAAGCGGCCACGCGAGGCATCTTGCTTGTTTTCTTGAATGAGGCCTTCTGGTCGTGGGTTAGATGGAGGTTTGTGTCGTGAACTCGTGGACGTATGGAAATGCCGATGATGTGAAATGTAGAAGCAATGTTGATACCGTGCTCATCCTAAAAACGAAGGCCAGGGCACAATGCCGTCACTGATGTGAAATGCAAAGGCCTCTTTGTATTCGTTGATAGATTTCACTTGCAAAGAGGGCCATGCCTGGGACTGTGCCTCGCAATCCAAGACATGCGTCCACCGAAGGCAAATGTCGGCCAATGTTGCCACGATATGCTGCGAGATGGATTGCCCTGCCCAGCATGTTTGTTTGTAAGCCGTCTTGTAAAAGGCAGATCCTTCTTTGCTGATTTGTATTTCGGTAAAAGAAACTCGGAGTCCATCCGATAGTACTGTGAACCGTGGCGAGAGTGCAACACCTGGGACTGATGGGAAGGTTTGGTCGTCGTCTGTGCTCCGACATAGCGCGACCGATGCCATTTTGGACCCCTTGTAACTCGCGAAACAATTTGGTGGGACTGCCATGCGAAGTATCTCCCATAAGGAGGCTCGACGGGTGTGACAAGTTGGTGGTAAAACGTTTTGAATTTCGTCCTCCTGAACCCTGACCGTCACCCCCTTTGTGTGCGGCAAACCTCTCGGTTTTGGAAGGCCATGCTGGCGCACTCGCTAATGTTGACGACTGTGTGGCAGGTCACAGTCTCAGGCCCATCCGCTAGGTCGGGGTCTGAGTTGTTGGAAAGGACAAGAGGTGTGCCGTTTTGCAGTCGGCAATCCACGACGCCTTCCAGGATGAGATTGAGGTGAACGTCTGATACGAAACGGCCTAAAGTGAGCGGGCAAGTATGACGTAGGCGGCGGAAGCCAGATGTGTGACAGGTACGACAATATGGACTCCCCAGTGGTCAGGCAGTCGGGTCCATAGGAAAGACGCCCGACAAGTTAGAGTTGCGGATAACATGTCTGCAGCGATGCAGGCTCGGTGCCAGTCTTCGTGGTGAGCCAGCGTCGTTCCATTGTTGTGGGCTCGCTATTCTTGGGCGCAGGCTCGGATAGGAGCGTAAGGTGATGCCCGGGCTTGCCTCACCCTGTGTTGCCGTTATGTCGTCGACACCATAGATGCAGATCTTTAGGAGACAATAAGCCGTCGTTAACCTGAGTCCGTGTTGCCGTTCGTGTCCATGTGGCCACGGAGTTTGATCCATAGCGTTGAATAGCCTCTCCGGGATACGTGATGGGACCGGGCTCAATCTCAGGATCGTCAGGGTGTTGTGTGGGTTGACGAGCTGGGGAAGTTTCTGTAGGAGGCATAGGAAGTCATGTACTGACGGGACTTGTTTGTTCGTCGCGTAGGGCTCATTCCATGTAGATGTGTGTCGGAAGGTTTGTTCTTGATAAAGGGAGAAAAACGTTGTCCGCAATGTTACTTCTGCTGCCGCCGCTGCCACTCGTGCCCATGGGCGGAGGGGGGGGGGGCTACGCTGACCTATCGTAGCACGTCTCCGAAGTCGAACGTATTGGGTGTGCGCGTCGGATATGATCGTTGCTGAGTTCATAACGGAACCTCGTGAACGACACGACACGCTCGACGTTCCTGCAGCGTACGTTGTGACGTCACAGCATAAATGGACATTGCAGTCGGTCCATCATTGGCGAGGTGTATCACCATGCCAGGCCAAAGGCACGCTGATAGTCGGCAATGGGAAGTGTAGAAGGTAATTATGAGTTACCAGAGCTGTTCGAGTATACGTTGTTTGTTCCACCAAGAGTCATCTGATGCTCGGTGGCGCTCTAGACAAAATGTACCGTCGTGGAATGACTGCTGTTGTCATCTATTGTGTCACCAGGAAGCCATCTGAACGAACAGCGTGTGTCGATAGCGGTTGTCAGTTGATATATTTCGTAGCTCAGCCACGCTCGGTGGTGGGCAGTGCAGACAGCATCACGAGGTTCCGACTCTCTCTATTTTACCTGAGTCGTGTATTTTGACAAAGACTGTCGACAGTCCACAAAATTCGGCCGCAGAGAATACACAACCGACAGTGGAAGCTGTTCCATCAGAATCCATCTAAACCTGTCCAGAAGACTTCAAGCGCATCGAGGCGAGGAGCGTCCCCAAGTCACTGTATGGAGAGTTTCTTCGCTGTGATAAATCGTGTCTGCGACCTGTACTATCGCTCACCACCGGGAATATTCATGTATTGGTGAGAGGGCACAACTCGGGATCGATTGCAGGGACACAGCCATGGTGACAGGTGCATCCGGTTGTGATTTTGGTTTGGTCTTTTTCGCTTTAGGCCCGCCGCACTGTCGACCGCACGACCTTGTCGGCCCATTACTCGTATCTAGAACCTAGTTGTGAGTGGACGCGATTGCGAGGTCCTTGCAAATGGTACGATCGACATGGTGGAATGCGGTGAATATGCCTGGATAGACGCACCGGTTTTCACGACGGTTCGACTCACCACAGTTCGACTAGCATATGTGGAACCGCGACGTGTTGCAGTTGAGAGTTGAGGCATGCGTCCAAGATGTTCGACCTGGAACTCCTGTTTGTCATGTATATGCCGCGGCGCAGACTGCCGTAGCGACATACAGCGGTCTCCTGGGGTATGCTCTGGTGTTTGTCGTTGTCCCTAGATAGTCCGCTTGTGAAACATTTTGCGGTGCGGAGATTATCCATTTCGTTCGCGCCCGTTGCTTCTTTCATATGGTTCATTTGCAGTAGATGGTAGTAGTGCCCGCTTCGTGAGTTTGACGAGTGAGGATGCACTGGATCCTGCAGACGTCCAGGTGCGGGTGGTAGAAGCCATCCTCCGTTTGGCAACGGTAACTCCGGCGTTGTAGAGGTAGTAAACGAGATCGCTGTGGTTGGACCTGGGGCGGCCAGTTGCACGGCATGAGCTGCGCCATTCCTTCAAGACACGACGGCCATAACCGGAACCGGTCCCACAGGGTGTATAGGGGTAGCCGTCCCCGTAAAAGGCCTTCACCTCGTACTAACGGCTCCATATACCAGGCAGTTCCACCGGAACCCAATATATGTTAGTCTCTGTCGTTCTTCATGTATTGTCTTGCTGTCTCTATCATCTCAGACTGCGGTGATAGGTTCCTGCTTGGCAAGGATTCGACAGTCAGTACGCACCATGTGCTATTCCTATAAAGAGTAAGGTGGCACGGACGGAGGGTCTGTGTAAATTGGCTGATTGTCTTGAACATGCCGCCCTGGAAACGAGGGCCCCATACGTCAATGGGCGACATTTTGTAGTGTGATGCCATCTGGTCGCCATCGGGTCGCCAGGGACGTGCGATAAGATATCGACGTGTTCCTCGAGACCGGCTGTCGGAAGGCCCAAGCCATTCGAGTATAGTCTCTTATGGCTCCTCCGTTATTTCCATGTGGGTTTCTCGCTGACGGAGCAATACTCTCCGTCAGAGGAGGTAGGCCGAACACCCTCCCTTGTCCGAGTTATCACCAACGGCTGTGTTAACGGCCGGTGTCTAGACCATAGCAACACTCTGTTCGACTTCTGGCCATGGAACCAGGCATACTTTCTTTGCGACCGGAGCGCCGCGCTCCTCATGCGGGTGTGCTTGTTTTCTGTTACGAGGAATAGGTAGTTGCCGCACGCCGTTTTAGTGTCTGGTGGTAGTATGGCGTGGCCGAAGAACGGGGTCATGATCAGTTACCGGTGACTCCGCAGTACACGTCCATTGGCAAGACGTGCCGCTCGGCGTACTTGTAGGGTGCACTGTTCATGTGTTGGTAGGCTTCAGCGAACAAGACGCGCGTAAGCCGAGTGTCGTTCACAAACCACGCCGGCATATCGTGGTTCCCACTCCCGTAGTTCGTCTCATCGTAGACAGGTGTTTGTTGCACGATATGCCACTTGCGAGGCTGGCTGATCGCGCACACAAGGCGCAACTCACATCACACGCACTCCCAGAAACGCGCATCTCGTACACGTCAGTGGTCAACGCCTGTTGTACGTATTGGTTCCGGGTCCAGGACCTTCTAGTGATCATCGCTTCTGGTGATTGTCGTGGAACATGTTTCGACCAGCAGATCATCGATAAACGAGGCCGTGCTTGTCGATGCGGGAAAGGGTACTGGGTGTGGCGACATCGTTTCGTAGTCGTGTCTCTAATACGGCCCCGTAGCCTTGCCTTTGATGTACTTCTCGGGTAGACCTGTGCTGCCGTCCGTCAAGAGGATACAATATACGTCGCAGGTGCCGTCCGAGAGGCGCAGACATATATTGACTGTCGCTCCTGGTTCGTCGCCGCGGTGGTTGAACATACAGCGGCAACGGCGGGTAGGTTGAGCTGCACGATACACGAATTGCTGGAAGCGATGCGTGGGGGGCTGGGGCAAAGCACGGCACATAACTGTGCCACGTCGGGCAGAGGGCAGGTTTTATCGGCCAAGTGACGAAATGATACTGTATCAGTTCGCTACCGTTGGCTGTCAGCCAGACATATGGCCCGGTGGCCCGCTTGAATGGTTTATGTGTTCCCAATGGAAGCGATGATATGCCGAGCACGCTCTCATGAAGTCCAATGGCAGGCTTGAACGAGACGATGTTCGGCCATGGTGCAATGTGAGCCTCCGCGAAGAAAGAGTCGCCCGTCGATCGAGATTGTCCACCAACACTAGTCCCATAATTATCAACGGGGCGACCTCGACGCTGGGTGTCGATAAATGCATTCAAAACGCCACCAATTGAGTCATTCAAAGGATCGGGTACCGTTGTGCAGTATCCGTATGCTACGCCTTTTCGTTTTGTGCTAGGGAGCTGGGGTCACTGATCATATCCCCTTCCAGCCACCTTGGAAGCAACAAGACGTCCGGTTGTAGGGTCACGGACGGTCCATCGTGCTAAGCGGTATCTTCTTGACGTGTCTTTGACAACTGAGATCATCGGGCATACAACCAACAATCGTCAACTTCGACATCGGTGTAGTTGCGTCATCTGGCGAAGCACTGCTGGACGGATAGCGCTTGAAGACGGACTGCTGGGGCGATCGAACTTGGCTGCATTATAGATACGGCATGGACTTTGACGAGAACATGCGCAGCACACGGAGGATCACGTAGAACGCACTCGGCATTGTGATGTTGAGAGAGATGGGTGGCTGCCGGACCGTGGAGAAAACGGCAATTCTGTTCCCGGTGCTGTATCCGTGCTTGCATTTTCAGCCCCGGTTGGCGTCGTCCATATGTGGGTTCTGTCCTTGAATGGCATATCTTTTAGAGGCATTTTGGATCAAATTGTATGCTTCTCGGGTGGTCGGTATATGTCAAGCCGGCCGGTTTCATATGAATAACCAGTGGTGGTCCAAGCAAAATACGACAAATATGGTGCGTGCGCTCTCACGAATTCGCTTTCGTGGTTTAACATAATCAGACGCACCTGGCCACTCTTGTGCCGGCCAAGGACGTAGAGCTGCCCCTTAGTTGGACCATCCATCTGAAGGTCAACAATGTGGTATGTTTGACCACCTGTTTCCGCCAAACATATTCTCATGTTTATTGTAAGGTGTAAAGTTGGCGTCGTATATAAGGAGTAGGTGCAAATCGTGGTATGTTCTCGGGATTTGTCGACTTTGAGATACATGCACGAGGTGTTTATGTTCTTCTTTGAGTGGTCTTGGGTTCCCGAGTTCATCTTGGATCAATGCATTTCAAAGTGATTCAAGAACTCGATGTTGTTCGCAGGAAAACCGGCGACAGACGCAGGAGCCGGGACGGAGAATCCCCATAGCGATATGGTGCTAAGCGCGGGCCGCGGACGAAGGGACTGTCTTGCCACGGGACGATTGCGTGCAACGGCCTTCGGGGTCATCGCGTTGTCATGGCTGGAGTCGACGTCGATAGTGAGTTGAAATAGCCATGCGGAAATGTAGCGCAGAAGATGCGGGAAAGGTATGAGACAGGAATTAAGAGGCAGACATAGCGCCACACAAAGAGAACGGCGAGGTTGAGCTGTTTCAACGTGCGACTCGACGACGGTGGGCATATTTTGACCTGGTGGCCACATTTGTGTGTGTGCATACTGCCGTATTGGAACGGAAACAGTCACTTGGAGTAACCAGCCGATTTATTTCGAACGCAAATGTGATAGGTATGATTCGATATAATGATGTCGTTGTTGTTCTTGCAAAGTTCTGTTTTGGCGAAGCTGTAAGACGCATACATTGACCAGTAGCTGTGCAGTCATAATCATCATGTTTTGACAAAGTGTCTGCCAGTCGATATTCGGAGATGCATCCTTCACCATTCTCGCTCATGGCACATTTTCTGGTGATCTGTGTAGGTTTTCATAGTCACTACTGTCGGATTGTAAAGATGTCCTCATCACACATAGGATGGTCTCAATGAGGTGGGCGTCTAGCATGCGTCCGGCGACGATATTCGGTAAGAGAAACGGGAACAAATCCGCATCCTCGACGGTGCTTCACGAGCAAGCGTCTCAACCTTTGCGTGCAGTTAACATCATAGACAAACGCGAGGACCCGGAAATGGGCTCATTCGATCCCGATGCACTGTACTGGCTTCATGCGCACAGGAAGCTGTTTGGGAAAGCCTGGATGTTCACGCCTGTGTTGATCAGTCAAAAGATCACCGTAACTTGACCACTCGTTAATGTTCCATCGTCCATTTGCAGAACATGGTGAGTTCAAGTTATGGTAGCAGTGATAGCAGAGACTGAGTTTTGTCGAAACACACTGTTTTCAAACTCATGCTGCTGCGATTTCCGAAGTTGCGGTACACATTTTGAGCCGAGTGGCCAGTGTACGATGTATTCGCCGGTGCAGGGTTGACTGCAGGGACTTGCTTTGGTACTCCGTTGATCAAGCACACATTTACACCACCAAGGTCGCTTCAATAAGCCAAAGTTTGACTAGCCAGGCGAGCAAAGATGAGTCCCGAACTCAGTCCGGTTCGATAATGAAGCGAGTTCAAGTCGTTTTCATGATCGGACTTGCCGTGAGTGAAAAAGACGTGGAGAAAGACGAGCTTCCACCTTCAGAGATACAGTACCTTGTGACCAGACATCTGGCCTGCTGTACGGTGTTCAAAGACCAGGGGAGCTGGACGATATGTCCGTCGGCACAATTCTTGTGGAGGTTGAGTCTAAAGGAAGAGAGGATTATGGATGTTACGAAAACATGGCAGGTGTGCGGGCAGGCGACTTTACGTGGAAGCAGAACTGCCAGCAATGCTAAATAAAGAGAGCGGGCACGCTGCTTTGATTCGCGGGAGCGCCGGCAAAAGCTTTACAACGGCCTCCATTCAGCTTTTCCTCAGAGATGGTGTGAGTGGAAGACGACAGCGGCTCTTGCGGATACATCCAAAAGGAAATGAGATCGTATGGGCCGCCCATCTCAAACACGCCTTGTGACTTAGAAGTGCTGACCAAACATTGTTAACCTGGCGTTTTGTGATTGCCTTCACATGAGCATCCTACCCAGGATGTCCGGGTATTGGTGATCCACATTCTCATCACCATATTCTATGGAATGGCTTCGACCCATGCATGGACTGGTTTGGACGCATGGAAAATGAATGAACACGCATGGCCCACGTCTGTTTGGTGCCATAACGACGGCCCACGCTTTCGTATCTCAGGACGTTATCGCTTCACTGTCGCATTTGCTGTCGTAGTTGCTTTCGTATGCTTGTCGCAGTGATTCCCCTTGCTGATGTCACGTCTCGTACTTCAGCCCCCGAGAGAGATCGTCACAAAGCCGTAACTCTGGCAACATATGACGCCATGCTTTTGTGCATGTGTGTGGGTAAGAGTGACTGATGCGTGAGGGCCCGAAACAAACCAAAGCAATACAGTCGATCGGTGTGAACTGCACCTGATGACAAGAGGTTCCGTCTTGGCTTGTCACGGACTGGCAGCGAGGTGCGTGTAGCACGATTAGTTTCTCGTGCAAAAACATCGTCGAGGAACTATCTCGCAGGTCACTTCAGATGGTGGTCACGTCATGATGGGTGCACGTTCTTTCGTGGTACTGTAATAGATATCCGATGTGCCGGTTGATATCGACTTCGTAGTTTCCGTGCCGTCTCTCCTACAAGGCCAAGGAGCTTTGCCTTTGCAAGCTGTTGCATCCGCTCAAACATGGTCTCCAGCCAGTACTCGTGTCGCGTCTCACCCAAGACATCCTTTGAAAACCGTCTCCGTTTTCAAGCCACATATGCAGGTCGCGTTCTGAAATCTGGACAACAATAGACTGTTTCCATCATCGTTCGTAATGCCGACGATGTGATAAGGAGAATTGTCCATGTTGTTCGACGGTCTTGTGTTCTTCCCGACCTCATCCATCCTGCCGGAACTTGATTCCGGGATGGCATTGCGGACGGATGCGAGGAGATTTGCTGCGTTCCATGACATGTCTCGTTATCGCCGGCGTCTCAGCTGGCGCACACCGGCGGTCAGAATCGACCTTTGCAATGCCAGTCCTTGCTGTCATGGGGCAGGTCAAAAGAGGCTTCCCGACGCGCAAGTTGCGTCGGCTGACTATTTCTTTCGTATCTCCATGAGATTTTTGCCTGTTGCGTATACGAGGATATCACAACGTCGAGCGACCCGGACATCGCGGTGATTGTGGTGAAAGGGGAATCCTTGCTGCCGACAAAGATGGTGTGTCGCGCCCATGATTCGTCACAACAGCTACTAAAGCGCGCAGGGTCGTTGTGGGCCATTGCTCGACGGCGGATTGAATAGGGGCAAAGTAAACAAGCGTCGAGGATGGTCACGTGCCGCACTGTGGGGACGAGATCGTCTTGTCCGATTCATCACAAGACCGGATTTCTGAGACGCGCCGTTGTTTCTTTGGTTCACGAGCATGGACAGAAGTCGGTGAACGATTCTGTTATTGTTGGTGCTTCAGAGGAGTGTCTCGTCGACCATAACCCGGCAAAGTCTCTGACGTCGTCCCACCATGCACAGGTCCGACCCAGAACAAGACGTCGAGGGCATCGCGGCCGAGGACGGAACAGGACCACGGAAGCCTTGGCATGGCGGGCCTTGCTTTGTTCTGTGCAAACCACCTGAAGTCATTGTCAGGTGTGGACGAGGATCCGGAACCACGTCATGTTTAGGAGAGATTGTGCGTTGAGAGCTGTCTCCTTACGGCCAAGGAAAGACACCGGCGCCGGGTTGATGTATTCTGGACGTGAGGATTGCAGTGTCCATGACGTGGTGCTCTCCCGACAGATAGTTCGCTTCTTGTCTTTGAGAATTTTGGAGAATACACGGCCATTGGCCCTCTCCGATAGCCACAAGAGACGCAAACGCCGCAGATGTGATACAGGAGAGATGGGTGGGCGTCCATCGTGGAGAAAGAACAGACTCGTGCGCGTGCGCTTGATAATCGCTGCGACTGCCATTACTGGCCTCCCGCCATTCGTCGAAGCAATTGTTGCATATGTTTCATTTCCGATGTCTGATAAAGCGGTCTGTTGTTATTTTGGTTCACGTTCACAGGCCCACCATCTCTTTGTCTGAGAACACTGCTTGAATACGGGCAACGGACGTATAGTAGTTGTGGTCTTGTGTCCCTCGCGCTGGTAAGATCACTAGGCTGATATTGCGAGAGGGCACAACTGCAATACAGACGGCATCAAGTCAGTGTGTTCTGTCGATGAAATTGGCTTTCATTGAGGTCTTCCTTGGGAAGAGATATTGGCAATGTCATCGAAAACGACGGTCTCATCAACCTGGCAGAGAGTCTCCGTGAGACCTGGAAGTGGCAAGGCACTATCCTCTGGCGGTTTGGCGTTATGTAGCGTGCTGTCCATCGCGGGAAAAGGGCACATGATGACTGACAAGAGTTGGTCAAAGGGCTCGGAGAGTTGGCCATAGAGCGAGACCCATATCCGACTGGGCTGGCGTCACCGCAGATGAAACGTGTATTGGCCCGTTCTCATCTATCTACTGCTTTGCTGTGCGGAGACCATGTGAACGATGTTCTCGGTGATTTACACCATCACGTTCTCCTATTGTCGTCTGTCTAGACCAGCCGAAGACGGCGCATATTCCGTTTCTGACACCTCCGTTGCCCTGACGTGTTATCCTGGTTACGAAAGTCAGGGTATTGAAGACAATTACCGTGAACGCACAGTTGCACGGGTGCACGAGCAGGATATGTGAATCTGAGCACGCGACTGCCTACCGATATTTGGCTGGGCATTGCATTGTCCGGCCACGGCGATAGGCGTGCAGTCGACAGTAGCACATATTCGTGTTCCGCTTGCTCTCCATTTCCGTGGAGACTGTGCTTCTTCGTGCCAGATACATGTTGGGAAGAGATTGACGTGGGAGACACCATTCTATGCGCTGAGCCCAAGTTGTATATGGACGTATGCTCTCGTCCACAGCAACAGCCATTACTGACTGTGCATCTGAAGGCCAATAACGTTGTTCTTGGTATTATCCTCGAAATCATCAATTGTGTCTTGGCCACGAATCTGGGTTCTAGACGCATATATCGGACCAGCATGGGAGAGTTCTGTTTGATGCCGCCGTATTTGACATGAATGTACACTCTCACCACTTCTTCCATCATGACTGCCCTGGAGAGACAACCGAAAGCGCGTTAACAAACGATTGCCGATGATACATATATCCGTGATATTGTCACTGGTTGCCACAAGCCTACCAAAGTCACCCTGGAGGCGGCCCATGGTTTGGCGAACCGCAACGATCTCGGCCGATTGCAGCTGTGCATCGTATTGCCGCATGGTATCGAGAAGCGGCTGTGCAGCATGCTAGATGATGCGAACGTGAGTTTTTACCGACTCCGCGACAATACGGACGGTGCCTTTGTGCGACTGGTTGATAGATGCCGTTACAGGGCCCAGAACAGCCGCAGCGACCGCGTCACGTCCATGGCGGCTGAAGGTTGAATGTGGCGGGCGATGGTTATGGGTTACCGGTCACGTCGGGCGCCCGCAATTCAGTCCAGGCATTCATAGATATCCGAGGCTGGAAACGGAAAGACGACTCTCAATATGTCAGTGCTCTCTTTGTGGTGTGTATTGGACATCTTGTGGGTCCCCGGACGGTACCCTGCAATAGCGAACAAACTCTACGCGTCACCTTGCCTATTGATTTCTCGAAAAGTCCCAGCCATGGACCATAATCCATTTGTGCTTTGTTGCAGTGATATGTTGGAAACCCATATTGGTTGCTTGTGAAGCAGCCAGAAAGGCATTGCGGATTGTATGGCCCATCGAAAAGTCCCCAACTCTTATCTTACAAGATATCCATTTGCGTGGTCGTTTGATCCAGTCGTATTCGGCGCAAGGTATCATAATACTGCGCCATTTGGAGCTGTCGTCCAAATTGCACCCCACATTCACCCGGACTTGTATGCGCATAAGTGAGAGAACAGCTAGTTGCCATGCCCGTGGAGGTGGTGATAGGCTCTTCGTTGCCATAACACATGGTCGCTGGCCTTGTCAGTTGTGGCTATGGCCCGGGCACATCTCGGTCGTTGAACCGACATGACATGCAATGCCACCGCGTGATGGATGAAGGAGTCAACTTTCGTCGGCGAGTCGATAAAGCTGAACGACTGCCAGTCTCACGCTATGAATGGTGTCGACCAGGTGTTCCTCTGGCGACGTTTTTCATAGTCCATCGTGTGGCAGTCTCGTGGCCTGACTCTCCGCAGAAGATAGATCGAGCCTCACATGTACCTGCCGTTGACAGACATAGAGATCGTACTCTGCGCCTAGACTTCGAGACCAAATTCCTGAGACGTGCTGCGTGGGCGGCAAAAATCTGTACACGATGTTGCTGGCGCACCACCGGGGATATTCCCTGGTCACATCCTTCGTTGTCTTGGCCACGTAAGAACGTGATCATGTGCGCCTAACTCATTTGTCTGTGCTCGTATGGCCGCCAACTGGATCACTTGACGAAGACTCGTAATTCTTGTGGCGGGTTTGTAGGGAAATAAAGTCCTTTTTACGTCGCCGTGAGATGTGTCCGGAGTGTGGACAAGCGCCGAGCCAGTACCCATAAGCCAGGATGAGGTCAAGATTTCGCGGCTGCTTGTACTTCGTCACCCTTGCCGCATGCTTTCCGGAGAAGATGTCGTGCCATTGTTGCCGATGGCCCCTGCGAACCTGCTGTCGCCTCCTTGGCGCAAACATACGTCTCGTCTTCTTGGACCAGGGTCGTGGACCGTCGGAATCGTCCGTTTCACGCTGCTTCCATTCCCGTGGACATATTTGCCCACAGACGAGTTTGCCATCGATCCGGAATCGTTCGTCATGGGCCTTTGAATTTGATACGAACGGCCAGTCCTGTCTTGACATGTGGACAACCACCCATTCACGCCAGACTCGGTCGATATTGCGAGAACTTCGGCCCCCCTCCGTCCTAGCCGATCATGTAGCGTTTGATGGCATTGCAATTCTGTTTCTTCGAGCGAACGTCATAGGAAGGGACAGTGCTGTAGTCGACGTCTTTGGTAGCTGTACAAGGATTCAGGGCAGCGTGACTGGGCTTGGTGGGCCTACCCAAGTCAACACGATAAGTGGGCCGAGTGTTTCTTCAGCGTTTTCCATTTACCGACGGTCAGGCCTCACCGCTGCACATGCTGCTAGGTGTTGCTGTTTCCGTGAAGAGCGGCTTCATATGGAACCGCGCATAGCAACTCCGTTTCGATCATTTCGACCTCGGCAGGAATTGTGGCCTCATCTCCATAGCCAGGACATATGGGATTAAGATGATGTGGAGGTGTATTGTCAGGAATTCAGTCGCTGGTCTGGTTGCTCGATGCAACTGGCTGCCATGTGTTTATGTTTAGGCTTGGACATGGCGCAGCCCAAATCCTGCGCACTTTCGATCTCTTGTCCACAGGCTTTGACAGCTTTCCGTGCTTTTCGTCCTCTCGCAAGCAGCGTACGCCGACAACAGAGGCGCCTTGGTTCATGAGCTTGTTGTCAGGTCAGTGTCTCGTCCATCTGCCCCTGCGACAGTTGTATTGGAAAGATAGCCCTAACAGAGGCACATGGAAGCAGCAACGTTTTGACGGGGAGCCGTTCATTCCATCTACCTCGGAGTAGGATGACGTGGCGGCTCTGCATATTTTCCACGTAGCATAGTTGCGGGGGCGGTATCTTTGCAATGCAGCTCAAGAGGAACTTTGGCACACATTAATATAGGAGGAGGCAAGTGTGTCCACGTCGGTCATTAAAGGGATGAGATGAGTTGGATAACAAGATCGGTACGAAGATGTCGACGTGATGATTTGATGAAATATCAGCAAGGAACGTCTGGATACGATGAACTTGAAAAGGAAATCGCCATGAACAGACCTGCATGATGCGACGATGGCCATAAGAAGAGCTTTCTGTTCACACTGCTGCATTACAGACGCCGGCGCGTCTGATGTTGCTTGCTCGCATCTCAAATTCCGCAACGTCAGCACGAAGACCGCTCCAAGACATGGGGACGAGGTCATGTTGTCCCTTGGCTTTCTTGAGCCAACTTCCGGTGAGCATACACCGACCCAAAGTATCTCGCAATCGCAGGTGTTTTTTTTCGTGGTTTTCTCTGACTGCTCAAAGGCACTTCCTATCTCTGAAGTAGGGTCATCTTGTCAATTTTGTCATGGAATATCTGTATTCCATTCGGAAGAGTGACAGAAGCCGAGTTGTCCAAGACAGTCCAGGGCAGGCGCATTTCTAGTCGACGCAAGCACCAAAATTGCATGGCAATACTTCTCCCAATGATGATATGATTTCGATTCCTCGTGATATCGTCGTTTCGGTTCAGCATCCACAGCATTCTCGATCAGGGCCTTGGAAAAAGAAACGTTTCCGCAGGGAACCCTTTCTGTGAGACGATATACGATGTACTTGCAATGTTGTTTTGGATTGGCTCCCACCGCGATACTTTTGGGTTGTGCAGACGATAGTCTCGCCCCTTTTCATGCATTTCATGGTTTTCGGAGCTGGTGGGAGGCTCTCGTCTTCCGTTGGTTCATGAACACTGACAGCCCAGATGTACGAGACTACCCACCTTGACCTTATTTCTAGCCACGATTTGGCGTGTCATTGTGTCCATTGCTTTTCCGACAGGCATGAGTGTAACGCTGAACCCCAATGACAGTGTGTAGACATGACGACTGTCATTCACGTGTCGTTTCGCCCGCCATGTCGGGGTAGGAGCATCACTGTGGCAACTGTGGATTCGGATAGAGCGGTCAACGTTTGCGCGATCGCCGCAGAGCTTACAGCTAGGCCACCGGGCCGCGATCGGACAGCAGATGGCAACGGGTGTCCTGCTGACAGAGAAACAATGTAACGAATGCTGTGAATGTGGAGATAGAGCGACAGGGTCTGCTATCTTTCTCTTCCATGCCTCGTCCACAGACGGCAGCCCCGGCCGTCTCGTGTCATGGCAGTAACGCCAGATAGATGTTTGGTGTGCAGGCGTCCGATGTGCTGGCACGGCGGGTGGCACTTTCATAAGCATCACGATCTTCATACGGCGGTCTGGGGCCACATACCACCAGCTGGCTTTTGCGCGCAACGATGCCGTAGGTCGAGCGCCGCCCGATTCAACCACAAGCGTTGGCCAGCACCATTCGTCGCAGTGGTTCTGCCTTCGAAGGCCGCCCCCGGAGTCTTCTTGGCCCTCGCACTTCAGGTGATCTGGAGTGGACTGTATGTAGCGGCGACGTTGCGTGGTCAACCTCCTGATCCTGTTTAGCAGCGAGCTCGTGAGGCGGCATCGCCCAGTGTAAAAATTGTGACAAGTCGCATTTGTCACGTTCACAAAAGCGCTGAACCATCTCACGATACAAAGAGTCGAGGGTGCCTGCGTCCTGAGACCCATTCTTGCACGCCAGAATTTTGTACGACAGCCATGCGAGTGCGCAACGTCGTCATCTGGACCGGATGGAACCGCCCACCTGTTGTCACGGGCCATGCTATTGAGGCCACGGACCCTGTGTCGTGTTCATAAACTCTGGTCTATGGGCTGGGTTTGTGACAAGACAAGGGAGCTTGTTCTTCATGAGCAGCATTGCTCACGCGACTGTCGATAGCACGGACAGTCGTTCGTCCGCCACAGTAAGAGTCCTGGCCATCTGTCTGGGTCCGCTTCATGAATGGAATCCAGGTCGTCTTTGCCTGGGGGTTCCACGGCCCTGTGCCATTTTTCCTGCCGGTGATTGTTGTTCGGCCTTCTCTTGGATCCTATCGAAGTATGGTCGGCACCTTTTATTTTCTCCATGTTCCGATCACGGAAGCGGACAAATACATACATGGCTCTTGGATGTTGTTTCTGGAAACAATGGTCACCACGTAAGGCAGTCCGTCCGGGGCCGAGCGATAAGAGTTCATTCTGCTGATCTTGGCTCCCTTCATCTTGAAAGGGCGTGAGGCCGTGTGCTTCGGTTCGTCACATTCAAGTCAACGCGGACTCGACACACAAACATCGCTTGTGACTCTGCCGTTCGGATTAACACGGCCATGTCCTGTCTTGGAGTTTGTTGGACATTGCTGCCACATGGACCCATTCGGCTCCTTTCTCAGTCGTGACGTCGAATCGTACTTGGCCGGCTCGCGGTGGAAACTGTGTCTCCAACACGTCCTGTCGATACAAATATGCTCGACATGGTGTTTGCCGTGCGACGACGTGGTGGGTTTGAATTGTTGATCGGCTGGCGACGTCCCCGCTCCGCTGTGAAGCAAACTCGTATATAGCGGCAGTTCTCAGTGTACAAAATTGTTCATTCAAGGTACAGTACCGGCCAAATGTCAGTGCACGTCGGCGACACAATCGCGACCGTGTGTTAACCAGAAGACGAGAAAATGGCCATGGGCACACGGTTGGCAGACTTCCATGAGGCGAGTAGAGGAATTTTGCAGTTCGATGTGCCCACGCGACATTGATTGTCTGCATCGCCGACTTCAAACGCAGTCCCTTTATTCTGCTCGATGTTGAGACGCGGACATAGATGTCTTTGTCCAACGTCTTTGTTGTCGACGGAACAGTACAGGCGGCCGATCGCGTTATAGAGACTGTCGGTTGCTTTGATGTGGTGTACGTGGTGGTTGTCGGCGGTTGAGGCATGAGAAGAGTCGCAACGGATGGGGCTCGATGCATGCGGCTTTTTTGCGGGACTCTACCTTGTTTTCCTCTCGTACTGTACAGGCACAGACGCTGGACATTTAGGGCTTCGGATTCTATGCGTGCGCAAAGATGGATGGTGCAGACATAGTTCTTTCGGGTGCATCGGAGCTCTGAGGTCTGCTCTCCTGGCGTTGTGTTGGACTGGATTTTCCTCCAACGTATTCCAAGGCGGCGTCAATCATACCACTACCATCTTTGTAGAGGCAGACTCTTGGTGATGCCAGTTGTACGCAGCACCAAGTGCTCACTGTGTTCCGGATCAAGTTCCTCCTGTGCATTGACAAACAGGCGTGGATCACACAGGCGCCGGAACGAGTCGAGATACTCGTTCATGTTAAACTCCCGAACACGAAGGATTTCCCACCACCTTTGCCAGTGGTTTTCACCGATGTAGAGGACAGAGTTTTTCAAGAAAAGCTCAGCACGCCCAGGGTAGAACATCGCTTTGCTGCATCTCAACTGTTTCTTTTTTGCCTTTCTGATTCAGTTGGTGGCTTGGGTCTGGTGTCCAACGAGTTCATAGATCCGTGTGGAGCCTCGTTGCTTACACCAATAGCGCTTCTTTGGATGGGGCGAATTTCCAGTTCCCATGTCCGGTACACGGGTATGCCATGATCGGGATATAGCTCAGAGCCTGGAACATACGGTGGACTGATTGTCCGAAGGCATCGCTTGTGAGTTGAATTTCTCGGGATCCTTATGTCCCAGAGAATAGTGTTAAGGTCACCACTGCGCGACGACAGTGTGAGTGATTTAGTCTCCAGAGGGCCGCTGAGGCACATAAGTAGAAGAGTAGAAGCCGTCTGTGCAACACCGCCGGAACGGAGGCAATGGCTGCGTGCGACGCTGTGGGAGATGCACCGAAGAATCGGCTCATGGTGCGCATAGACATGTTGATGTTATCAGTAAAGGTGCCCACGTCGAACGGTTGAAGCACACGGAAAAGACGCCGGTCGACTGTCGTTCTGACGAAAGGAAGGCTATTAGCGTTGACTCTGGAAGCACGAGAAGAGAGCGTACTATAAGCTTTGTTGACGATGGTGTGGCGAAGACGCAC
This sequence comes from Sporothrix luriei, assembly GCA_021398005.1. Taxonomy (NCBI): domain Eukaryota; kingdom Fungi; phylum Ascomycota; class Sordariomycetes; order Ophiostomatales; family Ophiostomataceae; genus Sporothrix; species Sporothrix luriei. The sequence continues at coordinate 21,894 of WNLO01000157.1, read as the reverse complement.
CGTGGTCGGTCCACGCATGCAATAGTTGCCGAGAGGGACGGGGGTAATAAAACTATCGTCCCGATAGACAAAGTGTACTCGATCTGGCCGAACGATACGAGGAGACTGTGTCTGATGAACTAGGCTGGCGGTCGTCCTTTAAGCAGCCGACGCGAATGCTTCCGAATGCTTTTCATGGCGCAGTCGGTGAGACGTTCGGCACGCAGGACGGCATAAATCTGCCCGGAGATGATGGACCACAGCGTCAACATGGGTTGGAGGTGCCAGATGGATAAACCTGTGCCTTTTCGGAATACTCGTTGGCATTTATAGAGCGGGAGCTCGAATAGCAGGAATGGAGCAGCAGCCGGCGTGCGCAGATTTGAGTGGCATGGTTTTGAAGTGCGTACGCTCATGAAATCAGCATCCTCACGATGCAATGGTGTTCATTTCGTTGTGAGTGGTTGACCATACCCTTTTTGAAAGGCACGCGGATCGATGAGAGCAGTGTGCGAATGGCACCACGATAGGCCAGACATGGTTTATCATAGCGGATGCCCTCTGCGTTGGCTAGAGAGTCCGCTGGTGCCACACCCGACGCATGCACCGGAACTCGACGGTCCCCAGCACGAGGCGATGGTAAGTCCGGTGACGCCGTAGACCCGGTCCTGCTCCAGCATTTCTTCTTCAGTTGGTGGTGTATGCTGGGAGACAACGCGACGTCTTCCATCACGTTCCTCGTTGTGACCTCCTCCGACTGCTCATCGACGGGCGTTGCGGGCGTACTTTTTTTCTTGGAGTCCGCTGGCTCTCTGCGAGAAACCGAAAATGGACAATATACGGAGCTGCTTGCGTGGAATGCTGAACAGCCTGTGAGGCAGTCTTTTTGTAGATGTGGTAGTTCTGTTCAGAGTTTCCCCGAGAATAGCAACTTGTCCCGGACCGATACAGTTTGCAGCAGGCTAAGCCATGAACGAAAATGTGTGCTCGTCTGCAGAATACATGGGCGTCCATGAGTACTCACGTTGCACGTTGGATAATGTGTGCTCCTTCGGGGTGTTGTGTTGCTGCGGTGGTCATCCCAGGGGCTTGTTATAGCACTGGCTTCAACAGTCTGCCGGGGCTCACATCTGCCCTTCTGGCACTTGCAGTGATGTATTTGTGATCATTGGGTCCTCACCCAGGCGATATGCATCCATTTCTCTGCTTCTGCTTCGTAGGATAGATAGTAGTGGTGGTCGCTCGCTCTTTCCAACGGTTGGACATAAATCGGCTAAGAACCATCCCGTGAGTTGGCCTCGTTGGTTCAGTCTCCAGACGTTATGTTCATGTTCGATATATCCTTGTGAATGTGTGTGATCGTCGAGACCGGACTCTGTGCCCGCCAGGGGTCTCTTCGACAGCGGCAGCATCACAATGGCGCCCCAATAGGAGTCGACGCCGGTAGGGCCACCCTTCACGATGCGATCTTATCTTGGGCCTCTGTAGTGTCGGGATATGGCGGTGTATATATCGCTTCGCCTTCTGCGGCGGCAGCATCGCATCATATCCTTGGACAATCCGGCTGTGGCCATTAAGTGTCAAGCCTGCATCGATCACGGCCCAAAAGGAACACAAGGTACTGGCCATGTCTGCCTTCTCCGAAAACAGCGAACCTTCATGACGCTGGATTGTGGACAGATACCCGACCACGGCACTGCGGCTGCTGGCATCCTTTCCGTGGCCGTGGCCGATCACGCTGCTGTTGGTGCACCGATGAGCGTATCCCGGGCCACCGCGTGCACACCCACATGTTGACGGTGTCTTTTGCCCCTGTCCGTATCGTGGTGGTGGCAGTGGGCCCGAGCCGGTCGTCATTTTCACCTGGGGATTGCGGAAGTGCGGAACACATGCGGCGCGTTCCAGTTCTTTGGATTCTGTGATATGGTGGGTGGTGTTGCACGCGTAGAAGATGTCTCGACGAAAGAACTTCGACTTCGCTTCACAACCCACGACGTGTATACTCCGTCCGTGCATGTGAGCTGTGGTATGGTGATTGTGTTTTAGTGTAGTAATGGAGGGGACATGGAACAATTCTCTGCGCCTGTAATGGAACAACATGAACCCACCCTACAGCAGTCACGATGTTTCTGACCAGAGTTCGTCCATCATGTTAAGCCATCTTGTATGCAACACTTGCCTGTGCTCGCACGTCATGGTTGCTGTTGTGCTGTTGAAGGCGCGCGGCACATACCACGTCGCGGCATGAGCTTTGGTGTTGTACCAAGCCAGGCGATGACAAAGGACGTCCTTGTTTCATGGGTACGTCGTCCACCGCCGGGACGGGCTGGACTGCTTCCGCGAGTGGCTCGATACGAATGGCCACCGACGCTTCGTGCAGCTTTCATACGAAGAGTCTGGGGAAGAACGCTGCACATCCTCCCTCCCCTTCCCCTTCCAGATCGTAGCTAGCAAGCTGTGATATACGGTCACCACTCGGCGACGGTCTGAGTCGTACCGTTCGATGTTCTGCCCGAATTGACGCAGACGACATGACTTGCTGTTCGCACATGAGGTGTCGCCACAGTCCTTGTTGATGGCTCTATCGAGAATCCGTCCTTGTCATGAGTATTTCTTTGCTCAGACATCTGATGGTTGAAAAGACGCCCACGTTTGATACTTCATCAATCACTGATTAGGCGTTCAGAAGTTGTCGAGCGTATCTCACGTGTCGTGGGGACATGAAGATGTGCGTAACTTGGGGACTGAAATCGTCATCCTGCGTCGAGGTGCTATGCCGAGGAACAGACTGGCCTGGGTACACATAAGGGGGCGCCTCGCCATCCACTACCGTATGTAGATACGCAGTGGAATAATGGCCGGTTCGGATAGTGCTCAGAGACAGCTTGAAGAGTTTGCTAGGAGGTGATAAACGCGGCGTCGATGACTGTCACCTGAGACGACGTTGTCGGAGCTGAAAGTATCGAAGATCCCCAGCTCGATGTTCGACGGCGTATTTTATTGTGCGTTGACATTGTCAGTTCCTCCTTTCTTGTTGTGGTTGGGACGCATTTCCGGACCCGACCTGTCGCCAAGAGTCGTGGCAGTGGTGAAAGTCTGCCGGGAATCAAATCTGGACGATGCCGGAGCCATGTAGTAGATGTGCAGGAGTATCAACTACAACTGATAACGCGGCTGTATGTGACCTTGCGGAAATGCACACGTACTGACGAAAACAATAAATGGCGCGGCCCAATGCTGCGTTTGTCATGGCTCGGGGGCGTGGTTGGGGCATTGTCTGTATAAGAAATCTCGGATGATGAGAAACAGAATACTCTGTTACTCACGGAGGAGCCGGGCAGTCGGCAACACGCAAGGACAAGGACCCATGATTCGTGCTCGTCCAAGGCTGATCATTTGCAGCCTTGTTTTCGATACAGCGCCGTACTTTGATCGCAGGTGGCCTGCGCGTTCCATATGGTTTGGCAGACGCCGCGAAGATCTGCCGGAATCTAGCACAATCCGTCAACACACCGTTGCTTGATCGGATACTGGGGAGACTCCTACTTACCGGGCGGTAACTCTTTCCCTCGAGAGAGCACCCATGGCATATGTCCTTCTTTCCGTGGACCCACGGGATACTTGACGACCAAATCTTGCCCAGAGCAGGCAACATACCGTAGGCAGGGAGCCTACCTCTTGCTAGCATGTCACCAACCACGGTCCTGCTGACGTCTACTTATCCCTCTTGCCAGCATGGCCTGGCCGGAGATGCCAGCCAGCGACACGATTGCACGCATCGTACGCGACGATGGCGGTTGCATCCTCGCGGCTGAAATCTCCGGTAATGGTCAGCGGGGTGGGCGCATTAACGCACAAGGGTCAACAAGAAATAAAAACAATAGGTGAGAGCAGGGGGTCTTGTTATTAAATGCGCAGGCACCACCAAAGTCATGAAAAATGACATGGAGGAGGCACGTTCGCGGGAGGTGCGCGACAATGGTATGCTTATTCCCATATTTCCAAATGTGTAAAGGCTTTGAGACCACACAGTCCTTGGTCGCATGTAGGTGTGCCAATTTTGTGAAAAGGTGCCGTCACTCAACAAAATAGAAAGTGGTTTCAAACGTCTGATTGAAAAGAAGCTTGAACGCAATCTAAAAGACGCATTTTCTCGTCGTGAACCGCGGAGGACGGCATACTGTTGATATCACTGCTCTGCGCGTCCCTGATTACCAGGTCGGTTTTCTGTCTCGGTCAACTCTGCTGTGTATCCGTACCAATGACTTTCCTCATATGCGTCCTGTCTCGTCATGTGCCGTTGGGATATGAAAACCCGCGTGACGACACTGCCATGTCACAATGCAGCGATGCACCACTTCCGCTTGACATATCTTGAAGCATACCGGGCAGTCATTCGTAGTGGCGGAGACACCCCGACCTTTTCATATTTATGTCGAATGCCACTGCCACCGGTCATTCTTTAACCTCGCGGAGTTTCCGACGCTGTGTCATGACAACCCCACAGACCGCCATCAAGGTTACCGCCGTACTGGGGAGGATATGGGAGGTTTCATGTGTCTCCGTCATAGCTATGGTGAGAATCCAGCATTTCAAGAATGTCGCGGGCAGCAACACGTCGGTGGATATGCTTGTTACAAATGTACAAATGTCTCTGTCGCTGGTGCGGGCCAGGCTGCTCATGCCCTCGTGACAAGGACGTGTTCACAGCGCCAACGCTCGATCACATTGAAGTTTGTTGGGTCTTAGAGTCAACTGTCAGCGTGCCATTGCCAAAGCTCTGGGTCTTCTGCCTTACCTCACGTAGCAACCGGTCAATGTACCAGAAGCCTGTTGCATTACTCCCCTCTGCGCCTGACTAAACCCTCACTCCATAGTTGTTTATGGAGTTGTTGGGCCCATGCTGCTCTCCAGCTGCTGAACACACAATGGGCATGACGACCGCTCCGATGATCATTCTGCTATACGAACAGACCGCCGTCAGTCGGATGTGCGGTATGGTGCGAACGTAACAGGGTTAGCAAATGTGATCCTGTACGGTGACCAGTCGCTACACAACGACAACTGTTGCTCATGTCGACCACCACGAATGTTCACTCCTAGAACCCCTTCACGAAGCGGCGCGAGTTGTCATTCTATGATGAGTTAGAGACAGTGAGTTCGAGACAGATCGCACACCGATCAGAGACGGAGAATGACAGTAGCGTACAGAACGAGGCAACGCTCGCCCCTCATCCGCATAGGACATGTGCTCTGCTGTTACCAAAACAGGCGTGGAAATGTAATCTGGCAGGCTGTATGCCAGGTCCAGCATACGGATTGCCAGGATCTCCGAGTAGGCTACCCCAAGTGCGGGCGTCGCCTGGCCACGGCTTTGGTGCTGCTCATAAAACACTTGCATGCGTGGTTAGCCCGCCGCATCAGAGACGTTTGGCTCAAGGATCCATCACTGATGAGACCCGTCTTGGCATGCACGAGCACGTCTGCACGGGAACGATATCCCAGGGCGGAGCAATGGTGGCGGATTCGAGCCATGATTTCACCTGTCCATTCCGGCGTCGAAGTGGTCTTGCTCACAAGACGGAGGATGCTGTTGGTATGCTGTTGGTATGCTGTTGGTATGCTGTTTGGATGAGCCTGAAAGAGAGAGAGAGGGGGGGGGGGGAGAGTTTATTTTCGAGGAGAGGTGGGGGATGGCAGGTATTTATACCTCTGGGGGGAGAGGCCCTGGAGACCCCAGAAGCAGGCAGAAGGCCGTGGAAGAGCTCCGTTTGGTGATCGACATGGGGTGGTGACGTCGTCTGAAGTCTTTCAGGGATCGACGAAGTCATATGATGTGATTCGTTTGCGGGTTTCTTTATTTATCGAATTTATGTATTATTTTTACTATTTTATTGAGTTTATCTCAGTATTTATTTTGAAGTATATCTGTTCTCAGAACAGTTTCAGACTACTTGTGATGTTTTATTCGGTTTGAAACGGCCTCTCCATGAGAATTGGGTTACTTTCAATATTGTAAGCAAATATCAAGCCACGATCATGTCTGTGTTGGAAAGCTCGTGAGAAGTCTGTCAATTTCGAATCAACAAACAAATCGGTGGCAAAGTGGGTATAAAGATGAGAGGTATGAGAGTGAAACATGAGGACACCTCCATCTCACTTTTGTAAATCACACTTTATCACTGAGCACTTGCTGAACCATCAGAAGTGTATCAAATTGTATTACTCTATCATTTCAAGCTCATCTATCAATATATTTTAAAGTTTCGCCATCTCTAGCTCACTATCCAGTTACGTGACGACGACTTCATCGACTCATATTCATCAAGATCAAAAGCTCGTCACTGCCGACCAACACCCGTCAACACACATCACGCACTCCTCACAACGACGCCAGCGCCGTGTCCACCTTGTCCTTGCTCCGCTTCTCACACGCGATGAACAGAGCCAAGGCCGCCGCCAGCCGGTCCTTGGCCACGGGGTCGGCCTCGATGGCAGCCGCCAGCTGCTTGCCGTTGTCGGCCAGGTAGTCGACCGCAGTTGCGGTGTCGTAGTCCACAGCGACCGTGGTCGGGTCCGCCTCGTTCAGGGGGTCGATGCGCAGCAGAGGCTGCAGACGGGCCGACGGCGGCTTGCGGTCCTTGTAGAAGGGCGTGTCGGCCGCCGGTTTGGGGACACAGGCCGCGGCCGCGACAGCACCCCCCGGCCGTGCGGCGGCGGTGTAGGGGCGGGCGGCCAGGTCGCGGATGGCGGTGTGGAACAGCGTGGCGGCATGGCAGCCCATCTCGCCGGCGGCCATGGCCTCTTCGGGGGACACAAAGCTGGCGTTCTTGACGAGCGGCTGGCGCGCGCCGGTGGCCGCGTAGAGGCGGCGGTAGAGGTCCAGGATCTGGACGAGGCGGGCGGCATTGGGGTGCGCGACGGCCGGGTCGGCGACGGCGGGCCAGCAGCTGCGGTCGTCGTGGGCGCGGACGTCGTTGAAGTAGGGGCTGACGGACAGGCAGCGGGCCTGGCTCGCGGCCATGGCCTGGGGCACGCCGAAGAGAGCGGTGCCGAGCGTCTGGATGCCCTCAGCCTGCAGACGCTGGGCGGCGTTGAGGGCCGGGCCGGTGCAGGGGATTTTGATGCAGAAGCGGTCGCGGGGGATGTGGGCGCGGGCAAACTCGGCATCGTAGAGATGGGCGTGCGCGAGGGTGGCGGCGGTGTCGTACGCCTGGGCCGGCGACGTCTGGAGGAGGACACGGCCACTAATGAGATCGATGACCTTTTTGCACATGCGGACGGCCATGCGCGTGTAGATGGCGAGCCAAAGAGGGTGGGCGGGGGGTTCGGCGGCGGCAGCATACTCGTCGCGGACCTCGCGGGCGGTGTCACGCAGCAGCTCGACGTTGGATGGGTGGCCCATCTGGATGTCGACAAAGTTCTGGTTGCTGGTGAGATCGTGGAACTTGATGGTGGGCTGCATCTCGACGAGGAAGTCGGGGTCCATCCAGTCGACGTCGACGTTGACTGGCGGTGTCAGTGACGGTCATTTCCTGCGGAAGTAAAGGGACAGCGGAGTTCACTTACGCTCCTGCTCGAGCACATCGAGCCATGAGACGGAAGCCATGATGTGTGACGGATGTTGAGAATGGGGAGAATGGGAGAATGTGTTGGTTTGTGAGCTGTGCAGCAGTGTCGACAAGGGACGAATGCGACTTGGTCTCGACCGATGGGAATGCTCAGTTAATGTTGGCTGTTGGTTCTCGCTTGTCAAAGAGACGAAAGAAGCACAGTCCGTCGTCGTTGGCTGTCCATCAACTCAGTCTTAAATGCTGTCATCTGACGTTGGCACAACCAGCCTGGATGGTTCCTTCCCTCCTTCGTCGTCCCCTCCTTCCCTCTGTTAGTCGGCGTTGGGGTCGGCTCGGCCGTGCGGGGACAGTACGAGAGTCGCACCTTCCTCCGCGCATCGCTGTTTTCTCCGCTCCATATCGCAGTGGAACTAGAGAGACTTTGGCGCCTGACCACGGGACTGAAAAGACGGATGACGGCCGAGATCGCATTGAAGCCTAACCGCAATGCTGCCACATCCTCTGTCCGGCTCCATCTGTTTGCATTTTAGCTAATTGTGATGACTCCTAGCCGGGCGTACAACGACTTTTCCAGCTGTGCTTGCTCCCTTTCCAAATCACGGCCTGTTAACCGGAACTTCCTAATCGGGAAATCCTGAAGAAACCACAGACTCTACATCACGATGCATTTGTGGACGCGCAGTAAGTTCAAAAGTTCGGTGAAATCGGCATAAAGAAGGCCTAGTTTTGGTGGTAGAGGAGTCCGGGTGATGCTGGGAAGTCAATCGGTGTGAAACTCCTGTTTACCAATCATCCACCAAACGGAAGTAGGTCAAACGCAGTCAGATTTCTTTGTCAGGCGCGGAAAGAAATTTATTGACAAACACAGAAGTGCGTCAGATTATAACAGTCGAATCTGGCATAGCGTGACAATATGTCACCATGGGTGAATTTGTGTGAATTTGTGCTTTCAACGACTACAGATTCCTCACGCTGCATCATGCCTTTGCCTTGGGCGGCCGCGCCACGAGGACATGGCCACGTCCAGAAAGCGTGGCCGTGCCTTCACCATGTGCCAGCAGAACGGTATTTCCTTTTGTCAGCATCAGCGTCTGACCACCCTTGCTCGCAGTCGACATTGTCAACGAGCCGTCCAAGAGAACGACGAGTGCGAATCCCGACGCCAGCTCCTTCGCTTGCCCCTCGGCCAGGACCACTTCCTCCATGCGAAAGTACGCTTCCGACGCCTCCGCGAAGACGCTGTCACATCCTGCCATGCCCTGGACCGTCCTCTTCTCGCGCATCGCTTTGGTGACCACGAGACGCTGCACCTCCTGGCGGCTTCGACCCTTGCCGTCCACGGCCGTCAGCGCCGTGTTCCAGCCGACGCCCAGATGCCCGTCCTTGCGTCCGTCCAGAGCAAACCCCGTCCACTCCAGCAGGATGCTCACGTCCGCCGGCTCCTGCACCTCCACCAGTAGAATGCCCTCGCCGACAGCATGCAAGAACCCGGGCGGCACGTAGACGGCGTCGCCGGGCTGGACGTCGAACCAGTGCAGCCGCCTCAGCAGACCCGGGTCCTGTGAGAGCGTGATGGCTTTGAGCGACTCCACCGTGGTGTCCTTCTGCAAGCCCAAGTAGACTTTCCCGGGCGTCAGAATGTACCACGCCTCGGCCTTGCCGTGAATGGGCCCGTCTTGGGGGTGGAGATGCGCCTTGACCCAGTCGTCGTGCGGATGTGCATGGACGGGCAGCCGCTGGCCTGCGTCCAAGAGCTTCACCAGCAGCTTGGTGTCGACGCCGAACGCTTTGACGTGGTCGGGGCCGAGCCAGTAGTCGGGGTTGGCACGGACGGCGTCGACAAGCAACGGTCCCTCGGCATGGCCATCACCATCATCACGGCCCGGAAGGCGAGTCAGGCCCAAAGGCTGGCTGCCGCTGCACGAGGTCGTCGACCCAACCCAGTCTTCGGGTTCGTATAACGGACCGTCCGGCGACGACGGTAAAGATGACGAGGCAAGCAGCTGTTGTCCACGGAAGGCACGTATTTGTGGTCCACCGCGGTAGAGGCGGCGCGGTGGCTGGTTCGCTGGAAGGATGATGGGCATGTTGCAGAAAAAGGGTGTTCCTTGTTGTTGTGCTGGATGTTATGGACTGTCTGTTTACATAATGCTAAACTATTGCAAATTGTCTACAGCTACACCGAACCGTAAGCGACGATATGAACACCATTAAAATACTGCATCAATTTTACTTATATTTCTTTGCCCATGTCAGCATGCGGACCTCGCTCGTCCTGTGAATACGCAAACGAGAAAGGCGTGTCGATGCTCTCCCAAATCGCCTGCACGGGGCAGCCGCTGGCTTACACGCAAAAGAGAGCTAACACAGCGGAGATGCCCGAAACGGCAAGAGTGGCTGCACAAGCGGAAGCACATCACAGGCATCCCAGAAGCTAGCAAACACAATGACTCTACGCCGGATTATAAATGAAAGCTATAAAGCAAAAGTTACAAATAAAGATTGAGATATTAAAGTCACAAGATGTACTTCGTACAGTCTTTGCTGCTATTCTTGTGTGATGGCGGTGACCTGCCAAGGTCAGCTCCGTTCTGGCCAGTTAGGAAGGGCCCGGTTCCAGACTAGCGGATTCAAGCCACACCCAGCCACAGGGACTTGTCGTGCTTTCATGGCCGTTCTTGTAGCTTCTTGCCGCTTCTGGCAGCAGGCGAATCCTGAAATTACTGCGGCGAACAGTTGGGGGCTTCAGGCTGCGATAGCCCCGCGAAACCAACTATCGCCCCCGAAGCCGCGCTCGATAAGAAGACCCCCACTATCGCCGAAAAAAAAGACGAACAAACTTGGAGTTTTGGAAGGAAAGACACGGCGAAGCATAAGGCGAACAAGACACGACGAGCAACAACAGCGAGCAAAAACAACGAACATTTACGAGACAAAGTTCACACGCTCAAGGACACCCCCACAACTCCCACGATGCAACAGGTCCAGCAGGTCCCGGCCGGCTTCGATGCCGAGAACGCCGACAACTTTGAAGATGTAAGCGCCGGCCGCCCTGACGATAGCAAGGCAGTCACAGAGCGAAGCCACTGACCCCCATTCCCCCAGATCGAGAAGCAGTTTGCCGTCAAGGCCGTGCAGCACATGGAGACGTACTGGGCCATCCTCGAGCGCGTGCGCGGGTCGACGCTGCGCCTCACCAAGCTCGACGACGACATCCTCGAGCACCTCCAAAAGGACTTTCCCGAGTTCGACCCGGCGGCCCCGATTGACGAGGACGAGATGAAGAGCAAGGCGGGCAAGGAGCGGTGGCGCACCTTTATGATGGCCTACGAGAAGAAGGTGGACGACTACAACTTTGGCACCATGATGCGCATTGCGCCGAACGTCGAGTACGGCCGCGACGAGGTGATTTTTGGTATGTGCAAGTGACATGAGCGGGCGACAGTCGTTGCCGTGCGAACGAAGCGACCGACGCGAGCGATGAGGACTCGAGCGATGAGGACTGCGAGCGAAGCGAGGACAACAAGCTAACAACCACAGTGCCGCGGATGCAGTTCTACGCCGTCGAGATTGCACGAAACCGCAAGGGCCTCAACGACTGGATCTACGAAAAGGCCCAGGCCGAGAAGGCGGCGAAGAAGTAGATGGCGAAAAAGTAGACGGCGGTGGTTGTGGAGAGGAAAGGAATGAAAAGAAAGAAACGACGAGAAAGCGGACATTTACGGACGGATACCAACAGCGACGGCTGTACATACGGGGGAGCAAAAGAGGTTGCCCACGATCTGGCCACAGTCGACAGCCAAATGAAATAGACTGGCGCTGTTGGCTGCCACGGGTCGGGGCCGGCGTTGCTGCTATATTTTTTGTTTGGACATAGAGTTTTGCATTTGAACAACTTGACGATTTTCCCATCTTTGAAAGACACCACATGACTAAATCGTGCTCTTTCCAACAAGGTGCTCCGTACACGTGGCCTGCTCTTTCCTCATCCGGGGCTGCAACTGCGCGGTTGGCTCTTGCCATTGTTCCACCTGCGCGGTCGCACCAAAACGGCCACCACGAACCACTGGCCACGCCGCACAATACTAACCAACCCCTTTTTAACAAAACGACATTCCGGGCAGACAGCCACAACAATTGCAAACAAAGGCCTCGCCCTCCCTCGCATCACAGCAACCACGCCAAGTGCACCAGTGCATGCTTCTTTCGGCGACTGGGTGCATTCAGTGAACAACATGCTTCTCTTTGATGAATCGCAGCTCTGGGTGGGCGAGTGCCCGATGGCCGCAGCCACGTCCATGGCCTCTTCCGTCTGTTGCCTTTTGCCCACGGTGATGGCAAGGCGAATTGCCGTCTTGTTGTGGACATCTTGATGAATCGCCTTCTGTCTCTTTCATTCTCTTTTCATACGGTATAGGCTCGCCTTTTCTTGCGTGGAGATACTGCCAACCAACGTTCTGTTCTCACCCAACCCGGCAACGTCACGATGAAAAACGACCCAAGTCGCTTCTCGGGGCTGTCGCTGTCGAGCCTCGGTGGCGGCAGCACCGGAAGTGGTCGCAGCAGACACAGCATCCGCAAAGACAGCATCTCGTATCCGATGCTGGAGCCGCCGTCGCCGGCCACTGTGCGGTCCGTCCGCATCCGGGACGTCGACGAGAAGCCGCGGCTCGTGCACGTCGACGCGCCGCACCGATGGCCGCAGCGGACCCAGCAGGCCTGGCCGACGTCTCCGTCCGAGCCGTGTGGCCCGCACGCATCCCATGACAGCCACTCCGTCTCATTCCACGATCTGCCGCGGGACGCACCGTCGCCGAGGACAGAGAAGAAGACACAGAAGAAAACAAAAGACAAGGACGAATCCGCCGGACTGCGTCATCTTTTTGTCGCCTGCACCCACCAAGACGTCATCATCGCACTCCTGGCCACCGCCGCCTCGGCCGCTGTCGCCGCCGCGAAGACGGCCTACGCCCTTCTCCTCGGCGAGATCTTCCAGGCCATCAGCGACTACGGCAGCGGCGCCCTGTCGGCCCACGACACGCTGAGGCACGTCGGCATGTGGTGCCTCGGCCTCACGGTTCTGGGCGTCGGCATGGCCGTCTGTGCCGCGCTGCTCATGGGCCTGTGGATCGTCCACGGCGAGACGCGCGCGCGCACCGTCCGCCTGCGTCTGTTCCGGGCCCTGCTCGCCAAGGAGATGGCCTGGTTCGACACGCGCGCCGCCGGCGGCATGGCCAGCCTCCTGGCCGAGCAGTACACGCAGATCCGCGACCTGCAGGCCGCCACGTCGCAGCTGCTGGGCTACATCGTGAGCGACGCCTTTGTGTGCGTCGCCTGCCTGGCCGTCGCCTTTGCCAAGTCGTGGGCCTTGACGCTCGTGCTCCTGGCCACCGTCCCCGTGTCCATCGTCATCCTGCAGCTTTTTGGAAGGGGCCTCACGCCGGCGGCGGAGCGCCAGCGGGACGCCCTCAATGCCGCCGCCCAGCACGCCGCGGCCGCCTTGTCCGGCATCGACCTCGTCAAGATCTACGGCGGCTACGACACCGAGCTGTGGCAGTACGTCGGCGCCATACGCAGGGCCGCGCGCCACTACGCCCGGCAAGCGCTGTCGTCGAGCGCACAAATGGGCTACATCAAGGTGTGGATGGTCAATCTGTTTGTCATTGGCTTCTGGTTCGGCGTGGCCCTGGTCGCGCGCGGCCGTACCACGCCCGGCAACGTGCTCACGGCCTTTTACGCCGTCTTGATCGCCTTCCAGTCGCTCGAGTCGCTGGGCACGCAGTGGGTGACGGTTCTGAAAGGCACCGTAGCCGGCAAGGCGCTGGAGACCATGATTGGCGATGGTGGTGGTGGTGCAGATTCTGACGGCCACTCTTTACGTCCACCGGGCGGCCTCCGTCCTTTACACCCGCCCCGCGATATTGTCCTCGACAACGTCAGCTTCGCCTACCCATCCAACCCATCCAGGCTGGTGCTCGACGGCTGCAGCATGGCCTTTGCCGCCGGCCAGGTGTCGTTTGTTGTCGGACGCAGCGGTTCCGGCAAGAGCACCATTGCCGATTTGCTCGTCCAGTTTTACGCCCCCACGGCCGGCCGCATTCTCATTGACGACGTCCCCGCTGGCCGTCTCGACCGAGCCTGGCTGCGCGAGAACGTTGCGCTCATGCAGCAGGCCAGCACCGTGTTCCAGGGCACCTTTGCCTGGAACGTCGCTCTGGGCGGCGGATCGGCGGCCGCCGCCGCCACTGCCTCCGACTCGACCATCATGCGCGACGATATCAAGACAGCCTGTGAGACGGCTCTCCTGCAGTCCACCGTGGCCAACCTGCCCCATGGCTTGGACACAGTCATGGGCGGTCCCTCCGGCTCTGCGCTCAGTGGCGGACAACGGCAGCGCCTTGCCCTCGCCCGTGCCAAGATCCGCGACCCGGCCGTGCTCGTGCTCGACGAGACCACGAGCGGCCTCGACCCCAGGAGCGCGCAGATGGTCTTGGATGCCGTGCGCACCTGGCGCCGCGGCAAGACCACCATTGTGATTACGCACGACATGAGCCAGATGGCGCGCGACGACTACGTGTATGTTCTGGACCGTGGCCGTCTTGTCCAAGAAGGCGTGTTTGGGTGGCTACGCACAGTACAGGGCGGCGCCATGCAGACGCTCTTGCAGTCGGCGACCGGCGATGGTGCCGCCGACGTGTGTCTGAGTCCCGTCACGAAGATCGGCCACGGCCGAGAGGAGGACATCGACGACAATGACGAGAACCTAATGCCTTCGCGACCCGCTTCGGTTGAGGCCACAGGCCTGTTCCGCCGGACCTCCATCTTTTCGGCGCCCTTGGCCTACAACCAGCAGCGCCAGTCCCTTCTCTTGCATGCGTACCCGAGCTATAACAAGCGGACGTCCCGGCGCTCGGTACAGTACCACTCCGCGCCTGGCTCGGCGGCCGCGACGCCCCACACGTCTGTCGTCCTTCAGACCACATCGCACCGCCAGGACGACGACGAATACGCCTACTACAACAAGCGGTCCAGTCTCGATCTCCTTTGCGAGCGCGGTGTCCAAGCCCAGAGCACGCGCATGGACGACGCTGTCCCCAGCTCGCCCATCAGCCGCATTCGACGCGTTGCGACGGTCGAGGAGCTGCTTACAGGCAGCCGTGATGGCGCTGGCGCAACGTCTGTGCAGGATGCTGATGCCGCCGCCGACGCACTCCCCTCGCTCCGCACTGTGCTCCTGACCGTCTGGCCATCCCTCGACCGTGCCGGTCGCCTCGACTTGGTCTTGGGCTGTGTCGCCTGCCTGATCGTCGCCGCCTGCAACCCGGCGTTTTCGTTCGCCTTTGCCCGCATGCTGCAGGCCTTTTGGGTCCCCGTCGGTGTCGACGCTCAGGCTGTTGGCCGCCCGTGGGCCCTTGTCCTCGTCGGACTCTCTGTCGTCGACGGCGCCGCCGTGTTTGCTGCCTTTTATCTCGCTGAACGCGTTGGTCTCGCCTGGGTCAGCCACCTGCGCACTGAAGCCTTTACGCGCCTGCTGCGCCAGCCCAAAGCCGCCTGCCCGGCGCCCGCGCCCACTGTCGAGTGTCTCGACCGAGGCGGCGAGGAGATGCGGAAGCTCGTCAGCGTGTTCGTGCCCATCCTCCTCATGGCCGCCGGCATGGTCGCCTTGTCGGTCGTCTGGGCGCTGGCTGTCGCCTGGAAGCTGACCCTCGTCGTGCTGGCCGCGGGGCCCGTTGTCGTGCTCGTGGCCACCCGGCTCGCGACGCGCGTCAGCAACACCTGGGAGGCGCACGCCAACCGCGCCGCCGAGCGTGTCAGCGCCGTCTTTTCGCAGGTGTTTCCCAACATTCGCGTCGTGCGCGCCTTGACGGTCGAGGCCTACTTTACCGACGGCCCGCTGCGCGACGCCACCGCCGCCGCGTTCGCCATGGGCCTCTCCCGGGCCTGGCGCACCGGCCTCCTCTACGGCCTGAACCAGGCGCTGCCCAACTGGCTAGTCGCCTTGGTCTTTTACTACGGCACCACGCTCCTGTCGTCGCCGGCGTCCGTCGACAGTCTGGTGCAGGTCGTCAACCTGCTGCTTTTCAGCATCGGCACGGCCGCCGCGCTGCTGGGCAACGCGCCGCAGATTGCCGCCTCCAAGACGGTCGCCGTGCAGATGCTCGAGCTGGCCGCCCTGCCTCTCGACGCGGGCCACGAGCACCACAGCGGCGGCATCGTCCCCACGACCCTCTTTCCCATCAGTATGGACCATCTGGTGTTCAAGTATGGGGGTGACCCGAGCGGCCGTCGGCCTGGCGACGCCAACGCCACCGTCTTGCGCAACCTGTCCCTGGTCATCCAGCCGGGCGAGCTCGTCGGCATTGTCGGCGCGTCCGGCGGGGGCAAGAGCACCGTCCTGTCGCTGCTGCTGCGGCTGTATGCCGACGAGGGCGAGGAGACGCAAAACACGGGAAGTGGAAGTCGGCTGTCGTTTGGCGGCCACCCGGCCGACCAGATCGACACCAAGGCCCTGCGCGCCCGCATGGCCTACGTCCCGCAGCAGCCGTATCTGTTCCCGGCGACGCTGCGGCACAACATCACCTACGGTCTCGACGAGGAGCCCGCGACGGCGGACGAGCGCGCGACCATCTGGCCCATGGCGGCGCGGACGGTCCGCATGGAGCAGGCCGCGCGGGCGGCGGGTCTCGATGCGTTTGTCGCGTCGCTGCCAGAGGGGTACGATACGGTGGTGGGCACCACCGCCACGTCGGCTGCCACTTCAGTGCCGCCCTCGCTGTCTTCCCTCTCCGGCGGTCAGGCCCAGAGGGTGTGCCTGGCCCGCGCCCTGCTCCGCCGCCCCCAGCTGCTCGTCCTCGACGAGCCCACCAGCGCCCTGGACGCGTCCTCGGCCGAAGCCGTCCGCCACACACTGCGGTCGTTGAAGCACAACAACAGCCGGCACCACGCCCGCCCGCCCATGTCCATTGTCGTGGCCACGCACAGCAAGGCCATGATGCAGCTGTGCGACCGGCTGCTGATCGTGCAGGACGGCGCGGTGGCCGCGAGCGGGTCGTATGCGGCGCTGCTGGCGCAGGGGCGCGACGGCGTGTTTGCGCGGCTGGTGGGGGAGATTGATGATTAGGGTGGACGTTCTCTTTTGCCATTTTCACATTCAATACATTCGTCCATGATGTCCAGTGCTTACCTGTTCTCTTACGGCCTTTGCGCAGCGTTTCTTATGCAAGTGCTCAAATGAGTGCTTTCATCCTTTTCTTTGCTACTCAACAATGAATTTGTGTTTGTTTGTTATTGCTATTCAACAATGAAGTTGTGTTTGTTTATAATTTCTTTGCTTCAACTTCGCTGTGTTTCGTCCTTTCATCGTCCTTTGTCTTTATTTCTTTTCCTTTGCCTCGGCCTTTGTTGTTCAAGGGTATCCCTTGCCTCTTGTTCCATTGTTTTGTTTGTCCAGGCTTCTTTATTTACAGTTTACAGTTGCAAAGCTCGCAACTTGACAGGTTGACGACAACAGGTTGACGACAACGACACAACAAGACCCGAATGCAACATGAACAATCAGGCATAGCCCAAGCCGTCCAGATGTATATTTATATCGACTCATCGCCGGCATTCTTTATATGGCGCCGTCATACGACAACGAAAACCATCAACATTTACGCCTCATCTTTGCAATAACGAACAACTCCTACAACACAACTCTCCAAATTCAAACCCGCACCAATGACCACCACGGGCTCTGCTGCTCTCCCCACGTCGCGCCTCGACACGCTTCCCGTCGAGGTGCTGCGTCAGATTTTTGATATGGCGTTTTCCAACACGGCCGACGAGGACTCGGACAGCGACGAGGACAGCGACGAGGACAGCGACTCGGAAAGCGCCTGGGAAAGCGTCTCAGAAAGCGACGTCGAAGGAGACGCCGAAAGCGACGAGGAAAGCGACGACGAAAGCGATGAGGACAGCGACGAGGACGGCGACGAGGACAGCGACGAGGAAGGAGACGAGGAAGGCGACACGGAAAGCGACGCGGAGAGCGACCCGGAAAGCGACGCCGAAAGCGGTGACGAGGACAACTCCGCTGGTTCGGACGTTGCTTCTGACGCCTCGCCCACGCGCAAGGCTACGGACTTTATCAGGGACATTTACGGCTACGAGTTGGTCGTCAAGGGCATCGCGGACGACCAACGTAACTCGGATCTGGTCCGCCGTCTGGCCACCGAGCAGCTGTATCGCAACTTCACACCTAACTCGCCGGACGCTCTCATCTCGGGCTTCCACACCTTCCAGGCCGTCCCAGACTTGGGACGTAGTGTGCGCATGGCCCAGCTGTGGGCACTAGCCTTCTACGATAAAAAGGCCTGGGACAAGATTCCGGTCACAACGGAGAAACAGCGCAGGCGCATCGCCCGACTCAAGGAACAGCACGAGGCGCTGCAACGGATCCTTGACACAGTGGAACCGGGCTTGGCATGGCATTCTGGTCGGCCCTATGGCTACGAGGAGCCCGCCTACTGGGCGCGGCTGGCGGCGCAAGTACAGGACATCCTAGGATTGGTGCCGGGGCTGCAGAAGCTGTCCATGGCGATGCCGGGCCTGGCCGTGATTCCGGTGAGGGAGGACTGCAATGGCGACAACGGCAACGATGACGACGGCAACAACAACAAAATTGTCCTGCGCCGGCTTCAGTCGCTCGACATCTACGAGTGTCTATGCGTCAACGACAGAAGCGGCGTGATTGACACGGACGGCCTGCTGATGCGGTGCGCGCCAAACCTGCGCGAGCTCAACATCACGCACGTTGGCAACGTGGTGTCGTCCAAGGCTCTGATGCGCGGCAAGCAGCAAGGCAAGACGGACGATAAGGACGACAAGGACGACAAGGACGGCAAGGACGGCAAGGAAGAGGCCCCCCTCCAGCACCTCGAGGAGCTGTCTATTTTTCACTCGCCCATGTCGGCCGTCTCGCTCAAGCGTCTGCTGGCCACCGTGGGCCCGCGCCTCGCCACCGTGGACATTGCGCCCGCGCTCATGTCGGCCCGGCCGTCTCACCTGTCCTACGACGAGCGCGACCACAGCTTTTCGACGTACGACCTGCTCGAGGCGCTCGCGCCCTGGAAATCTACCTCGCTGACGACGCTCAAAATCGTCATGGCCTTTGCCGGCCAGCGCATGCTGCACCTCGGGGCTCCCTACGAAGAGTATGCGATCCCGAGCCCGCCCGGCCCGTCGGCCATGACCCTGCTGGCCGGGTTCACGAGCGTGCGGACGCTCTCCATCACCGTGCCGCTGCTCGACTGGCGGGGCGCGGGCAAATACGCCGACGCCGGCATGAAGGGCGTCGACACGACAAGCGACGTGGCCACGTGGCTCGTGGCCCAGCTGCCGCCCAATGTCGAGAGCGTCGTATTCGACGTGGCCTTGTACCAGAACGGCTTCGAGATACCGCCGGGCGAGGGGGCGGACATCGACATGGCTCTCTATCAGGACGTGAAGCCGCAGCAGGCGTACGAAGACGCCTGGAAGCCGCGCTGCACCGCGCTGATCCAGGCCCTGGTGGCGGCGACGCGCGCCGGCCGATTCCCCCGCCTGACCGAGATCTCAACGTACCCGCATGACGGCTGCGCGACGTACGAGGTGACGACCACAGGGGACGACGGCACGGGCACGGCCACGACGACGACGACCCGCACCATCACGCTCGAGGCGGTGTATGCCGATGACATTATCGCCGGCCGCCGGCCCAACGTCTACGACGGGGTCACGGACGACAAGGCCATGTTTTACGACAACGTCCTGCGTCTGGCCGAGCGTCGCGACATGTAGTATATGCCGCAGGCGGCCGTAGGCGGCCGAGAGGTACGTGCGGTATGTGCTTTGTTTGATGCATTTCGAGCTTCTGAAGCCCTTTCATTTCCTTGCTAGTTTTGAATTTATCATGATTGCGTATAATGGAATTATTTACTGTGAAAACTATACGGAATAACAAAAAGTGAAAGATGAAAACGGAAACTGGAAAACAGATAACAGAACAGAAAACAGAAAACAGAAAACAGAAATCAGAAATCAGAAATCAGAAATCAGAAATCAGAAATCAGAAATCAGAAATCAAAAATCAAAATCAAAGCCAAACCAAAGCAAAATCAAAATCGAGCATTGCAACTTATCATTTCTTACCTACACATAAAAGAGAGCACAATAATACATGTCGAAAAATATGCTTGAAGCTGAGTATGTTTCCATCTTGACGCTGGCCTTTCTTTGTGTCGCTCGGCCTACGTCAAGACGATGATCATGTAAGGCTGCTTTCTCGCATGTTGGCTTTTCGTATCTATTTTTCTTCCTTTCTCCTTTCATTTCACTCCTCTTTTCATTATCTTTTTCATTCTCTTGTTTTTTTTCCTTTCTTCTAATAAATGAACAACAGCGTCACCGTCCTTTGTATCTTCCTCGTCACTTCTTTCGTTCTGATTTGAAAGAAATAACGCGCGACGATAAACAGTGAGCAGTTACCGCCGTGGACACTGTCCTTTGTTTACACAATGGTGCGTCTTTGTCCCCTTTCCCTTGTTCCCTTTGTCTTGCCCCTGACATTTCTTCAAAGACGCAAAACTGTCTACAGACACGTTGTGTTTACGACCCTCGACAAGCATAAATACAGACTATGTTCTACCAGACTTTATTTATGACCAAAAGCAAACATTCCACATTGATATCAAACAGACACCACTAAAATAACACTAATACGACAACCACCAATACCACCAACAACCGACCACGATACGACTATGGCATCCAACGCTGTTCCCGCATCGCGCCTCGACACGCTGCCTGTCGAGCTGCTGCGCACAATCTTCAGCCACGCCTTCAGCGAGCAGCTTCGCGTGGTCTCACTCATGGATCCGACGGGCGTCCATAATATCCTGCTTGGCCTCGAAACCGACCCGCTCAACTCGGAGGCTGTGCGCCGCGTGGCCTGGGAGCAGCTGCACGCCACCATCCATGTGCTGATCAAGCCTGTTGAATTTGAAGACTGCGTGGCTTCCGACGTCCTCGTCGACATTCTGGTGAAATCGGCGAAGCTGCGTGCCGCCCCGGAGCTGGCCCGCGCTGTCCGCTGTCTCCGGCTGGCAAAAGACTATTATGGCGTCGGCGTCTCGGAGCTGTACAATCGAACGCGCCCCGCGCGTCGCGAGGACATGACGGCCGATATGAACATGACGACGGCGACGCGGGAGCGCGTCGACCGAATGACGGCCGCCTGCGAGGCTCTCGGCCCCCGTTTGACGGGCATCCGCCCAAGCAAGCTTTTCCGCACGGCGTCGCAGTGGGCCACCACGGCGGTGCACGTGCTGGATCTGCTGGCCCTGCTGCCGGGTCTGCAGAGGCTGCAATGCCATGTGCCCAAGCTGGGCCTGATTCCGGGCGAGGACAGCGACGTGCAGCCGGTCGCCGTGCCGCATCTCGCGCGTCTTCGGCACTTGGAGCTCAACGAGCCGGCCGGCACCTGCGACAAGGGCGCGCTGGACGTGCACGGTGCCCTTGTCCGCGCGGCGCCGTTCCTGGAGTCTCTCCGCCTCAGGTGCATCAGCTATGTGTATTCGACGGCCCGGACGACGGGTACCCCGTCTCTTGCCCATCTGACGACCCTGCAGGCGGATGCATGCCCCTTGCTGCCCGCCTCGATGCGCACCCTTCTGGCGGCCATCGGGCCCCGCCTCGAGGACGTGCGCGTGGCCCTCGGGCGCCAAACGTGCCGGCCGAGCAGGGCCACAGCCGTGCCGTGGATGCAGCAGCACGACAACAACGCCCCTGGCCGCCGCTCCATCCTGCAGAGCAAGGACCTCGGCACGCTGTACGACCTGCTCGCGGCCCTCCGGCCCTGGCAGGCCACCTCGCTCACGCGCCTAGCGGCCGTCAACAGCATCGACGTCATTACGTTCTTCCGCACGGACGACCCCCCGCCGCTGGACCCCTCGGCCGGTGCCTTCGACGAGGACCGCCACGTGCGCGACCGCCGCGGGCCGTCCGCCATGGCCCTGCTGCCCGGCTTCACGGCGCTGCGCCACCTCACCATCGGCATCGACCTGCTCGACTGGCGCACAACCGCCGTCAACACGCGGTCCCGGGGCCACCCGCGCCGTCGCCGACGCGCTCGTGGCGCAGCTGCCGCCGCACCTGGAAACCCTCGTCGTGGCCCCCGCCATGGACGAGGGCGTGAGTGCGGGGACGGACGACGACGACGACGACGACGACGACAATGACCGCCGCCTGGTGGCCGACAGCAGCGGCGGCTGGTGGCCGCGGCGCGAGGCGCTGGCCCAGGCGCTGCTGGCGGCCACGAGGC